>VURO01035732.1:0-12100 GCA_015108175.1 Pelvicachromis taeniatus
TTGAAATAAATGAGCGTGCTGTTTGTGCAACAGCGCGACAAACATTTCATGTCCTTTTATGAACTGCCCAAGTAGTTGGTGGTCATTAACTGCTGGCTAACTGGGTAAGGGTGTTACACGTGAGCTACACGTAGCTCTGAGCAACGTTTTAGGGAACAGGTTTGGTTTTAAAGTAAGTTACAGGACTTTTCCCTACTTTTCTGGAGGGCTTTTATTTCACTAAAAACGATCTAATATGGATATCCACACAATTATGGATTATTATATTTATGATATTCAACCCCCCCACCCATCCCACTGTTTTTAAAGAAAAAATATTAAGTTACAGATGATACTAGGTTTATATTTCAAATGAGATAAAATGATGATTTTACAGCAGTAAAATGATTCTATCTCTACAGTTTAAACATTTAATGAGCACAGCATGCGTGTGTGTTTTATGTGTATAGATTTTTTTAATTATTACTAATAATATAACAAATATTACAGAAATGCCTCGTAAGGAGAGGAGGAAGAAACAGGTATAAAAGGAGCTGTGTGAGGCTGCTAAAGGCAGTGGATCCCTCAGCAGCTGGATAAAAAGAGCACAGGTAACAATAACACATGGACCAGTTGTTGCATTGAAGAGATGTTAACAAAAATTAACTTTTTGTTAACTAACAATTAACACACATAAAACACATAAAATATACCCGCTGCTTCTGTAACGGCTCTCAATTCCAACAGTCTCTGTGAAAATGCTGTGAACATCACCTCGGTGGAAAACAACAATAGTTTAGAGATGGGACAGAAGCTTGAAAGTGGGGATGGGGAGTAGCAAGCAATGATTTGCGATTTCAAAGTGATTCCTCCCTCTTTCCTCAGGGCTCCATCTCTCTCTTATGACACTAACTTTCCAGGAGTAATGAGCCTGAAAACACCAAGCTTTAACTTAAATTGGAAAGCTGCTGTTTGTTGAGACAGCCTTTAAACGAAAGCTGGTCTCTAATCAGTATCCATCAAGGCGGTGTTTGTGACAGATGTAGAAAAAAACCTATGTATTTAATTTGAAAATCCACAGCAAACCAAGAGAGATAAACAAAAGCCACATTACCAGTGGAGTGATCTGATAACGTGACGTTTCTTATCAATTTTAAATCAGGATCCGTCTTACTAACAAAGTAATTGGGCGAGATCGCACTCTCTGTGTTTTTGAATATATTTGATTTATATCATCGCTTTGCACCAAAAGTCTTCTACACTGATGCATGAAACTTTTCCTATTTTCCCTCTCTACTATCTTACTCAAGGGAGGAGATTTTTATCTATAACCTGAAAATAGTTCCTTTGGACTTCGCAGCATATATCAGCAGATAGGACTGCACCAAATCTGCATCAAATGAAATTTATGTAACAGAAGAAAACACATCTCCTCCTGTCATTATGAAATGACATACCTGTGTTAAACAGTGTTGTGCGTTTTGAAGCCATTCACAGAGCGAGATACGATAAAGACAGTGTTTAGTTGCAAACGTTTTTCTGGCTGTGTTTCCAGTGTTCCAGATGGTTCATGTTTGCAGGGACCCAGCATACATACGTGAGTGGGCTCATAGTAGGTTTGTGTGGATGAACGGTGGAGCTGTATGGCCAGGGCAAGCCCACACTCAGGCCCCAAGTGGGCTTGCCCATACAGGTGCTGTAGCAGTTTTGTCCTTTTGGGTCCACATGAGGATTTTCTGTGGGCAACTGATGACATGCTACAGGCTACACTGTTTAGTTTGGAGTACTGTCATAACATTTACAGTAATGCATCATGTTGGACTGTACATATTGGGTACTATTGCAAGATTAATTTAAATGCAGGAGACATTACATTTAAGCTGAAAATGCAGATTTTTGAATCCCTCACTGAATGACTGCTCTTTTTATTAGACAAAAACAAAAACATCTTTTTTATTTGAAAGAACAGATGTCCAAGTTTCCACTAGCACTTGAATGCAGCTCATTCTTCTAATAGCATGTACTCGCTGGATAGTAAAAAAAAAAAAAAACATTTGAAAAGCAAAACAAGCCTTCATTCTTTTAATTTTTTTTTAGATTTAACATTCACTTTGTTATTATATTAATTTTTGCTGGTCCCCAATTTGATATCCACATGAGCAAGAATTTTATGGACTTAAACATAATATTTACAAATAAGGAACAAAGAAAAAAAAGAGGACATTTTGAAGAATAAAAGACAAAGACTACAGTACATTTTTAAAGTTACTGCCTGTGAATGCACACAATATAATAAAAAGTCCACTTAATGTTTAAATACAATCACAAAATCAAATCCTAAATGGTTCACTTAATTCTTGTGCCACTCTCCTCCCCCTTTTTTTGATTCTGAAAGCTTTTTCTAAATAATCGACAGTTTCTTAGAAGGTCAGGTGGGAACTGTTTTACATTTTAAATGTTTCTTCAGTGCAGTGGTTCAATTATTTTTATTTATAAGACACATTAAAGAAAAACTGCGGCTAGAATAGAGCGGCTCTTTTGTTGAGACTTCAGAATATTCTGATGACATCATTGAAGGCAACATAATTTCTTTATTTTATTTCTTTTTCTTTGTAGGTCGTATGTATGTTGATGAGCTCATCTTAATCAGAGGTATCCAGTCAGGCAGAGCAGTACTGTAGGTTTGTTTTCTGAGGAAAAATGAGAACTGTGCCCTACTTTGGGAACAGGTTTAGCTAACAAGCCTGAATTACTTCTGTTAGAGAAAGAGAGTTAACTTAACTTTAGTGTGCCGTTCACATTTTTGTTACTCAGCCAATGTTGGCGTTACTTGTGGACTCGGCACATTATTGTGTTGATAATCAAAACACCATTAAAAACAGACATAAGAAACTTGATTTTGCAAAATAAAACTAAAAAAAAAACTTATTTTAGTTGCTAAACGAAGTCCTGATGACAACACTGAACATAACATTTAATTAAATTGTTACTGATTTTTAGATTTGACTAGATTTTCTGCACATGCAGTTTTTCTGTGATGCTGACGAATAAAATAACTGCCTGTGAATGCACAGGCAATGGATAATGCTTCATAAAAGAGCCCCAAGAAAGTATCAAGCATGTTAGTACAGCTGCTAGGTGGCGGGATTTATTCAGAGAAGGATTCAGTTTGAATGAATCTGATGATGGTTTTTAGTAACACTCTATTGTTTGTACTAGATTTGTACTGTCCAGGGGCCGATGTAACATCTATATGTTATAGAAAAAGGCAGAATTCACAGACACCAGTAAACCTCAGAGTCAGCACAGATGAGCTTTTCTCCGTCTGTTGCTACTCGATCTAGAATGAAATTTAGATCAGGCCACATTTCCTGATACGGATGAATTTCTAGGTGGCATCAGACATCCACGAGTAATCGCCATGTGTGCTGGATCTGCAGCATATTGGCAGCCTTGTGGGGTGCCTCATTCCTCAGGCACGAAAATATTATATTACATTTTGGCATCAATATTTTGGCCCACGCTGATTGGACATGGCCTTGTTTTGGAGCTTTATAGATGTGTTTTTTTTTTTTTTCCTGTTGCTGACAATTAAAATGAAAGGTAATTTAGGTAATCTTTAAATCTCCCAAGAAAATAATTACTAAGGTGTACTTTGGCACTGTTTTTCTTTAATATTTTATCATGTGTTTGGTATGCCCCTCTTTTTTTTTATAAAACATTTCACTTTTAACATTCAAACTAATATTTATGGAGTGAATCTCTCTCTGTCTATGTCCACAATTTTATTTTGATTAATTTGTTATTTTTAATGTCTAATATTTAATCTCTTTTATCTCTAACCTGTTTTTCCAGTGTGTGTGAGTTTTTTTCCTTCCCACTGTTGTCAACTCAAATGACCTCAGTCATTTGATTGTAGGCTGTTTTTTTTCTGTTTTTTTTATTTTTTTAGCATCATTACCTTATAATATAAAGCACCTTGAGACAACTGTTTTTGCAATAAAATAAAATAACAACAAATTTAATTGAATTGAAATCTTCTTCTAAGTCTAAGGATTTAGTAATAAATGAAACCCACACAAGAAGGGAAAGGTTATTTTCTTTCTTATCATGTAACATTTTTAATCACAGTGGACTCCACAGCTAACTCAGACAAACACCCAATCTTTCATTTAGAAAAAGAGTCACAGGAGGGAAACAGAAATGACAGAAATACAAAATCGCTAACACTTAAAGGCACAGGAGACAAATGACTACCAAAATAAAACAGGAAGTGAATAAAATTAACTGAAAAGGGGAAACAATGAATTCAAGGATCACACAAACTCCAAAACTACTAACTGATAACACAGCAAGAACATAGATGAACAGAAGGTACAGAAAACCAGTGAAATATATAAATTAAACTGAATAGCTTTATTGTCGTTGTTAGCAGAGCAAGCAGTGACATTAAGAGTGTATCTCCAACATGGCATTTACAATTAAACATGAAAGTACAAATGAGTTGTAAATATCCACTAAGCAAAGGTTAGGAGCATACAGCATGAGTCAGTTATCACTGATTTATTGGTGCATATAAGTATTCAGGTCACAGATGGTCTTTGGAAAGAAGGAGTCTCTAAATCACCAGGTCTATATTTTGGCAGAGCTGTTGTCCTCCAGAGGGTAACAGTTCAAACAAATTGTGACCGGAGTGAGAGCAGTACCTGAAGATGTCTTCCACTGCTCAGAAAGTGGAGTGGAGCCCTTTTCACTGTGGCAGTAGTGTTGGCTGAGCAGGAGAGGTCCTCTGAAAGGAGGTCAAAAGAATTTAATGGACCTTCCATGCTCTACTGACTCCACATTTATACAGAGTTGGACTGGGTCTGAGTCACATTTTTTTAATAAACATGCTTTATTAAAAGTCCTTACAGTGTTGCTGTACTACCAGAAGTGGAGCTGGATGTCTCCACGCACTCATCTAACCTCGAGCAAACACCCAGAGCGAAACAGGGTTTGGTGGACCAGGTCTGCATGCAGTCCAAGTCCACCATAGCCTGGCGCATACCCCCATTGTCACGTTACCAGTATTCGGTATATTTCCTGGACTCGGGCAGGGTGTCGGAGGGCCAGTGAAATGGAACAGCATTCCTACCTCGATCAGAGGGTAGTCAGAGCAGAGGTCTTCTGGTCAGGTGCACCTCCAACACTCCTGCCCTAATCATCCATGCAGCCCCCAGTGGATGAGGTGCTGTAACTACTTTAACCTGCCACCTGTCCCACAGAGTGCTATTTTCTAATGACAGAACCGTGCAATTAGAAAGTCAGCTGTGATTTTCAGTGCTACATATTGTTTAGATTTAAGAGCATATGAGATTAATTCAGATGAGATTAATGACCATATCTCTTATAAGGTAATAAGCTTACATTATATATGCTATACAGAAAAGAAAGCTTAGACGTGCTGAGGTTAGACAAAAAGTCTAATCAAGGAAGAAAACTACAGCCTGATAGGGATGGTGTGGCAGACAAATTAATCGACAGAGCTCCAGAGCATAAACCCATATGGCCACAGTCACAGTGACCTACAAGTATATTTTCTGGCTGCATGCCACTATGCTGTGCTGATCTGGAACTTCAGTTGTTGGTTAAGCTAATTTCAGCTCAGAGCCTATATGAAAAGTCAGGAGTTGTACTGCATTCTCCTGTGCATTTGCCAAGATTGAAGCTGTTCTTTGGGCCAGGTCTTCTTGGTGCCTTGTCATCGTTCATAATAGGACCATAAAATGCAATTTGGGAGAGTGATTGGTTAGTAAAGCCAGAGGGGGATAAAAGAAGAGGGGAGGGAAGAACAAGTGTAGAAGAAAGCAAGAGTTGGCCCCAGTGTTCCTGCTGATCCATAATTTGATATAACGATGGAATATCATTAATCCCTTGGGTAAGAGACGCAGCAGACAAATGATGTTGTCTGTATACTGAACACAGCTCTCATGGCATATCATTAAGGCCAGTGTGGGTTTCAGATAAAGCTCAACGAAGTGGCAGTCACCTGTTGATAACAGGAAATGGTCTTAACTGCTACATGTCACTCACTTTTATTTAGCCTCTCTGATTGTACAGTTTACAATTACAAATAACTGTTTACTTTTAGCTTCTTACTGAGGTTTATAAAAGCTCTGCAATGAAACTACTGGAGGAGCTGTCCTCACTGCTTTCATTTTCATTTCCTCAAGCATCTTAACAGTGTGTGACTGAAGTGTCACCCACCTCTGCACTCTCCTCTGATGCTTCTAAGTTCAAAGTCATTGAGTCATCATGACTTGTGTATAGAAATATGCTCTGTCTACTTGATTTAAGTCAATGGCTGGTACTTGACTCAGGCAAGCGCAGACTATTAAAAAAATGAATCCTGACGTGTTAAGAATTTGTTAGCGAGGATTTAATCATCAAACATGAGATCCTAACATATGGAAATGGAGCAAATGCATGAACGTGTGCGTCACGTTTGATTACATCTGTGAAATGTCATGCACAAAAAATATATATATGCATCACTTTTTATTTCTTTAGATTCACAGTGTAGTGATTATTGTGTAAGTCCAGACTGAAGTACAGTAGATGCACAATAGTGCAGGCATTGTGGCATTATGTTTGAATGAGTCTGTTACTGGAACTGCGGTGTGAGGAGAATAACATGTGCTAGATGCTTCCTGTGTCTTTCAAAGATAAATCAGCGCAGCATACAAACATTTTCAATGATACTTTCATGACATGTTTCAGAAAAGACTGAAAAGTAATTAAACATTTAATGAAAGCACATTCAGGTAAAAAAGCAGATAAACTGGTTTTGTATTAACATTTTGGTTGATTGCACCATAAATTTGAGATTTCAAAGCAGGAGTGAGGAGCAAAATCTTTTTGTCTGCCTTTGTTGCACACAGAAAAATACAGCACCACTCAAACTAGGTACAGATCAGAAAAAAGAGGGGCAGCTTTGGTGCTTTTCCCGCTCACCTTTTTTTTGCCGTCATTATGAGCCCGAGTCCTTCATGCATGATTTTAGCCCCGACTGGGTGGTTTTTTAAAGCTTGCTGGTAAATAACTCTAAGACATATTGCTGCTGTCACAAATTCATCCAGCTGTTTTTTTTTATCACATTAAAAATAACTGTTTGTTATTTATTTGTTCATTCATGTTTAGCATTTTTTTAATATTTACTTTGTCAGTAACCTTTGCACATTTATAGAGGTTAAAGTGTTGAAGAGCACACAGTGTTCAACGTAGGAACGAGAAAAAATAATCCAAAGTCACATTTTTAAATGCAAGTTAAAGACTTGCCTTCAGTCACTAATAGGCTTGAATGAGTTTATTGTGAATCTGAAATCCCACCAAAATAAATTATTTTAAAATGAACTCTTAAAAATACCCACTTACTTTAAAATTACTAAAGAAGACTTATCTGCTACCCTTGCTTATTTATAACAAGGTGTCCTTGCCAAAATTACATGTCAGTTATTCTTCTGCCAGGTTTTGTACTCCAAAAATCTTAAGATTGTGACACCTGCTCTCGTGTTTGTGAAAAAGTTTAATTATGGATCTTGTCAATCACCGATGATTCTAACACTCCCAAACAAGTCTGAACATAAATTTGGACATGGACTATATTTCCTAATTTCCTTTATTAATCTAATCAGTTTACTATAGATCAAGTTTAGTAGTTTTACACTTACAAACAGCTCTACAGTGGAAAAACAAACCTTGCAGAGAAACAGTTCACACTGAGAGGACATGGTCCATCCATCGATGCATATTTGTCAGCAGAAGGGGTTATGTTCAGTGGTTTCAGAATCGTGCACTTAAGTAACGTGGTCTGCTGGCATCACTTAGTGATGACCTCCAGCTTGAACTGGAGTAGTGTGCAGACAGATATGTGGTGGCAGTGATAACACCTGCACTAGCACCAGCACCTGTCGGAGGTCATGGTTCTCAGCCACAAAAGAGTGGAGTGTCAACTCTGGGTGGTGAAAGAGTTGCTGTCTCAAGAGAGGGAACTTAAGTATCATGAGTGAGGGAAGAAGGAGGGCAGAACTGCAGCAGGTAGGTTTATGCAGATGTTTTCATCTTTACCCATACGAGCTGTCCCCGGCTGTGGCCATGAGGTGTGGGCAGGCACTCTTCTAAGCGATAGAATGAAGAGCTTATTGATGTGGGAGGAGCTTCTGCTCCTGCACATTGTACACATGAGAGAGGACAAAAAAGTGAGCACAGGGACTTCGTAATCAGTTATAGCTGCTGCATGACAGTGTGTGATTTGAACTGTGAATCTAGTGCACACGAAGGTAAAGTGTTTCTCTGCTTCGGAATACAGCTCAGGTCCTCTGTGACAGAAAACTGTGAGTCTGCAGGGAAGACCTGAGAGTTTCTGTACCAGGAAAAGTGTTGTTCCACTTTAAAGTGTGACTAGGTCCTCAGTGACAGAATACACGGTGTTCTAAAGAACAGAGACCTGCGTGTGTGTAATTTTATGTCAGCAGTAAAAACCGCCTACCAACATTGTACTTCTTAAAAGAAACATAAAATAGTCACGTTCAGTTATTATATTTTTTTTAAACCAGATGATTTATATACAACACAGTAAATGTTAATTTATACTTGGGTCTGCTTGGGACCCTGTGACGCAAATTGCTCATCAGACAGTGAATGCGTCAGTCTGTGCAGACTAGTCCAAGCGGACTTTAAAGATGTATAACAGGAATTACTACTCAGCCGTCAGTTCTCCAGCTTTCTGTATATAGTGTATATTATACTGAACTATATTACACAGATTATACTTTGTAACTGAATATAATCTCAGCCTGAGACGTGTTAATCCTTTGTTCGGACATGATGACCTTTTTTTCATGAAGCTGAAGTTTTAAAATAGGTGGTAAGGGAGGTAGAGTCGGTCATTTGGTAGTTCAATCCCTGGCTCCTCAAGCATCTTTGGGCAAGATACTGAACCCAATCACAGTCCAATCAAAAGTTGAATCAAAAGCACTTAGACATAGAAAAAAAAGCCATTGTATTTGCCATTAGTTATTGTGCACATGTTTAAGTGAATGAATATGGACTAACATGACACTGGCTGAACCTGCGAGATCTACTTTGGTTGAACAGAGGTGCGTTTCTGAAACACGTACATAAACTCTGTGCTTCATAACAGTCCACAATCTAAGTCCTTCCCGATTCACCAAGATAGAAGCAAAAGGTTTCACTGCAAAATCTCAAAATCTTACCAAGAATATTTGTCTTATTTATAGTCAAAAAAATCTCATTAAACTTAAAATAAGACACAATCAGCTAAAATCGGCCAGTGGAACAAGATATTTTTGCTTAAACAAAAATATCTTGTTCCACTGGCATTTTTTTTCACTTAAAACAAGTAAAAATTCTCCAGTTTCAAGATTCACTGTCTAAAAACAAGTTCCTATATCTCACTGAGATGCTACTCTTTAGCTGATTGTGTCTTATTTTAAGTGTGATAAGATTATTTTGACTAGAAATAAGACAAATATACGTGGTAAGATTTTGATTTTTTGCAGTGTATAACGTATAACAAAAAGGCACAACAAAACCCACAGACCACAACCCAAAGTATGTAACATCTCAAACGTTTTTGAAATGAGCTTCATATTCAGAATAGACTTTTGTAACTTAAAGGCTCTACGACACAAAGTGTGGTAAAAAGTTATTCCTCCTGTAGACCAATGTTTGCCCATATGTGAGGTTCCAGCTGTTGCTGGGCCACTGGTGACTGCAGCGAGCTATCGACTTAAACTGCACACACATCTGTTCCATCCTCTTTCAAAGCTTCTCTCCCATTGCAACGTCCACCATGTTGTGCACACGGTGGGCGTTGGGTTGTCTGCATGGCTCAAACAGTCTCTCTTTTTGTGTCTATAGAGCATCTTCTGATCCTCTTCCTTCAAACTGCAGCATTCCTCAGATTCACTGACAGGAACATGTTGTACATTTAATCAGCTCAATTATTATTCCCTCACACGCTGCACTCTGCTTGCTCTGTGTTATTTGTCCCTCTCTGACTTTCGGCCCTTCCTTTGCTGCATCTTTTCTCCTCTTCCCCTCCCTCTCAGGACCCCGTGGCTGTGCTCTGTTCATGTTTGTCAGCTCTATTGCAAAAACGGAGCAGCAGAGGATATAGGGGTGGATGGGGTGGGGTGGGACCACTGCAGCGTTTGACCCGCTTTGCCCTCCCTGTCACTGGGTAGCCTTGGCGGAGCCCTCTGGGAGGTTCTGGATGTCTGACTGGGTCTTCGTGGCATAAGCTTGGCTAGACAGTAATTGCCTGGCTCTGAGCTCCAAGATGGAGCTCTCTCCTGACAGCTGGTGGGTGGATGCTGCACACCAATTAGAAAAAACAGAGTGAGGGTGAGAGACAGCAAAAGAAACGAGTTGGGGAGTGGGGTACACCAGGTTTCTGTGATTATATGAGAAATTGAGAGCTGTTGAAACACTGAGGAGAAAAGAGATCACAGTTTGTACTTTTACCCTTCAAAATCTTTGTTGCCATGATTGCCACGAGTGAGGATGCATCAACAAAACGCACACACACACATACAGTACACATTCCTCATTCTCTCCGGGGCTGCCGTATTTTTTTTCTCACTAAGGACCTCGTCTTCAAAGCACACAAGCAGCTGAATGTTTTGCTGCCTGCACAGTGAAAGTTAAAACGCTTATTATAGACAAGCAAGAATGCACAAATGCACAGCTTGTGCACTATAAAAAGAAACAACTTGGACAAAGAAAACACCCGGTCCCATAAGTTACACTAATTTGATTTAGTTTGTGAAAATCAGGCGTGAAAAACTTTCTGCAAGAAATACTGCATTTTAAATCATTCATAAGAAAATTAACTGTGTTAATCTTTATGAATTATTATAATCATAAGGTTTTCAGGACTTATGTGTCAGGACATGGCCAGGAGCTATATAAGTTTAAATAGAGATATATAGCTACATAAACACAGCACTTTGTTTTACGCATTTCAGCATTTCCTACCCAAATTGAAAAACGATGGAGCATCATTTTAAAATGTAAATAAAAGCATAATGAAGTGATTTACAGATCTCGTGAACTAAGATTTCATTTACAGTAGAACATAGAAAACACAACAAATGTGTAAACTCAGAAAGTAGACCATGTTAAGAAAAATAGCTCATTTTGAATTTGATTGCAGCAGCAAGACTCAAAAATGGGTCCGAAAAGACCATGAGCTCCATCGCTGTGTGGCATCCCTTCATCTTTTAACAACTGTCTAATTTCTAACAAACGGTCAAATTTCTGTGACCTGAGGAGACCAGCTGCTGGACTTTGAGGAGAGGAATGTTGTCTAATTCTTGTCTAATTTAGGATTTTAATTACTTAACAATCCTGTATCATCTTCATTGTATGTTCTATTGCATGGTCTGCCAGAGGTTTTTAATTGGTGAAAGGTCTGGACTGCAGGCAGGACAGTTCAACACCTGGATCCTTCTACTGCAAAAACATGCTGCTGTCATAGTGCACTCCTTAGCATTGTCCTGTTGAAATATGCAAGACTCACCCTGAATGAAACATTGTGTGGTGCATATGTTACTCTAAAACCTGTGTAAACCTTTTGAATCGATGATGCCTTTCCAGATGTTCAAACCACCTATTCTGTAGTCTCTAATGCACCTCCATACTATCAGTTTCAGGATTTTGAAGGAGGACACAGCATCTATGTTCTCCAAAAATCATTTTTAGCAAACATGATTTGTTCTGTTTCTCACTGAATAAAAGAAGCAGGTGCTGCAGCTTCTCCAGCTGTGCCATGCTCTCCTTGTCCGACCGCCTGTCCTCTGGTGTTTCTATCACACCCTTGAGACTGTGTTTGGAGACACAGTAAAACCCCTTGTAACTTCACTTATGGACATGCCTTTATGGTTTAACTGGACTACTAGCACAACCCTCAATTGACTGCTTGTACCTTTTCATGGACACTACCAATAAGTCAAACTTGAAAAAATGAGTCACAATAGATTAGGTGAGAACAGTCGTCTTTGGCCGCGGTTCTTTGAGGGAAAGCACTTTGCAGTGTTTCACCGTGAACTGGAACAAT
>VURO01035732.1:12120-45011 GCA_015108175.1 Pelvicachromis taeniatus
TGGAACAATGAAATTATAAATTAATGGAAGGACCAGCCTTGAAAAACATATATATATTTATAAGCATTGACAGACACCAGACACCCCTTTCCAGCTTTTTGTGTGGGACACAGAGACATTCCAGCAGAGAGATGTCATCTCTTACGCATGTCTTGGATTTACTTCCTCCCAGCTGGACCCGCCTGAACAACCTCAACTGCTTTGTTTTAAAGTTGAGGAGCAGCAGTAGGTCTACACTGAGCCACTCCTGAATGACCAAGCTTCTCGGTCTATCTCTAAGGGCACATGGTGGGGGCGGGAATGTTGCTGGAGCAGAAAATGGACAGCTTCGCTTTCACAGTAAACTCCTTCTCCACCACAACAGATCAGTGCAGCATCCACACTCTGCCAATCAGTCTGTCAATCTCAAGTACCTTCTGTCCCTCTAAGGGTCTTGTTCAATGAACAACATAGTCCTCCACTGGGATCAAAATCTCATTCCCAATCCGGATACAGTGTGCTTTTTTTTTTTTTTAAATTTCCTCTGTTTGCTGTAATCATTGTAAATTCTTTTAGCACTGGCACTTTTGAGCCTTAAGGCTGTTTTTGAAGCTGAGTTCAGAGATAGCAGTTGCTGAAAAATCTTGACACAAACTGAACCACAGGTGTCTACCTCTATACTTTCAGTCTGAAACATTAAATTTACTTCTGTTTGTAACTCTCCGAAGAACTGAGCTGAATAACCTCTCAGTTTTAAACTGGAGAGGCCAATGTTATGCCCTACTTTAAGTAAATATCCTATGAAAACTGATTAGATGGAATTTAATCCAGCATGTAGGTAAGTTGAGAGTGATATGCAATAAGGAATGTATAACTTTATCTTTGAAAAATACATCAAAGTCTAAGAAGAAATTCTATGAATCTAGAAATCCCATTGTGGCGGGGCGTGGTCGCTGGCGTGGCTGCAGCAAGGCGGACACACCTGAGCGACATTCGCAATCACGCCTCGTCAGCATAAAAGGAAGAACTGGGTCCTGACTGAGGGTTGTTGTTGGTGACGTGTTCGGCTGCGAGCTGAAAACCTGCAGCTGTGTGTGTGCGTGCGTGCGTGCGTGCGTGCGTGCGTGCGTGCGTGCGTGCGTGCATGTAGAGTACAGCAACCAGTAATTACAGTGTATGCTGAAAAGCATGGAAACATGGTCGGGTCTGCCGTGGACTTGTTACACCCATCAAACACAGTTATACATGATCACTTTTATAAGTGGGAGGATCAGCATGGATTAATGCCTGTATAGTCAGATGGGCCGTGTTACACAGAGAGGTGTGGCGTAGAAAACCGCAGACATCACTCTGACTTGACTGAACAGAAAACAACCTCAGTTTATTGGCCAATCTTTTACACACACAGCGACTTCCAAAATGGCAACTTATCCATCTATACGCTCAGACCACACCTTCTCATTTTAAACTGGCCTATGTCATAATCTGTCCTTTTGGAGAAAAGAAGAACAAAGAAGATTAGTTTTCACAAATAATCCCTGTTTTATTTATTTATTTATTTATTTATTTTAGTCACTGGTATTCTGTCCTCTCAGTTCCTATGTGTCAGCCTTCTGTGTCCTATATATTCCTCTGATTGGTCCTCAGCGTTTATGAAAACACCAGTTTTCACTAAATCCAGAGTTATGATTAATATATGGTGTGGTCAGCTCCAGACCTGAAGGGCCGGGGTCCTGCAGGTTGTGGATGTGTCCTCAATCTCCTCAACATTTCTCCAGAGGCCTGGTAATGACATTTGATTCAGGTGTGTTGACCCAGGGTGAGGTCTGAAACTTGCAGGACACCGGCCCTTGAGGCCTGGAGTTGACTACCACTGCTGGCATATGTGCTTTTTAAGTAAAAGACTTTGATTTTGACACCCCATTTGATTTACATTAAGGTTGGGTGATCTGTAAAAATTTTTTCAACTGACAATCATCAGTCCAATAACTGACAATAGGTGATATATTCGCGCATGCGCAGACTTTTTGATGGGCGGAGCAATGTAATCATGCATGGACTGATTTGCATGTTTAGAACGCAGAAGAAGTCCAAACATGGACGAACTATTTGCCAAATTGCACACTGGAGGACAAGGCGCAGTAGAAATGGACTGTTACCTCAGCAAGGAGGTCGTAGACGGAGGAGACGATCCACTGGGTGGAAAATGCATGGAAAAACATTTCCCATTGATGTCACACATGGCACGGAAATAACTGTCTATACCAGCCACAAACACTGCTCTAATAATTATCATGGCATCAAATTTTAAACTGAAATGTTTGGTACTTCTATAGCACCTTTCTACTCATTTTGAGCCTTATGACACACACTCATATAGTGCTTTTATATACAATTCTCACACTCTGATGTATGCATCAGGGGTTTGCGTATCTTTCTCAGTGATGCTTTAACACATGGATAGGAGGAGTAGAGGACAGAACCCTAATGTTCTGATTAGTAAACAAACTGCTCTACTACCTCGACCACCCATGAAATGAAGCGCAACAGTGTTACACCCATTTTAATCATAGAAAAATCATTAAAAAAAACGGTGGTTGGTTGCTTTTTAAAAACCATTGCAGACTACTCAAGTATCAGGATTTCCTGTTTGCTTTATGCAGAAAATATATGGATGTAACAGAGGAAGATCAGGTGAAGTTTACATTTTGCTGTTACAGTGAAAAAAGGTTTTTACTGAAACAAGAAGCTCTTTGTGTGTTCAAAAACATCACTGCACATCCACCACAAGTCATGAGAAAGAGTATGTTTATTATTCTAACAGATATTGTAAATCTGCCTTGAACCTGTTCTAGTGTTTTAAGGCAAATTAAAAGCAAGTGCACCTGCGTGAAGCAGAACAAAGCCGAGCCTCTTCCCTGCTGTATCTCAAAGAATTAAAAGCTAAGCAAGACAAGGAAATCAGAAGCACACAGCAGACTCAATAGGCAGTACTTTCAAATTGATTTAATGGGACATAATAACTCCACAATGACAAACTTTTTTGTGTTCACACATTCCCAATTCGCTTCTCTGTCAGACAACTGAAAGGATGCATTAATCGTAAGAGCGAGTACAAGCACTCGGATGCAAAATTCAGAACTCGCCTTTAACGCTGTTTGAAACAGCACTGCAAACTGAAAGCAACACATTTAAATGTGACTTTTAGTTGAACAGAAACAACACTATTACAGAACAAGCTTGCAACATTTAAAAGATTAATAAAAGAAATGTTCTTTTGGATTTTAAAGACTTGCGCACGAACGTACACAGTGAATTAATTGGCTAATGTGAACTCCACTTCTGATGTTAGTGTACTAGACAGCCTTTGGCCATGTCCACTCACAGAAACTTTTCCTTGATGATTCAACTTTAGGTCACACAACTTCAGCTGCTGCAGGCAAAAAATAATGCGGTACGTAAATGGCTTCTCATTACTGGTAACAGTACTGTGGAAAAGTCTTAAGCTACTTTTCATTCCTGTATATTTTGCTCAGTGAATGTGGAAAACATGAAACATGTAAACATACATGGAAATAATGCGCATAAGGCAAAAGGAGCATCTGATCCTCAGAAATTTTATACAAACTGCTGTTTGATCTTAAACTTTGGCCTTTATTCAGCTGCACATAAATAAATAAAAATGAAAATTATGTATGCAGTTTATTTTGATGAAATACAAACAAAAGCACAAAACCAATTCAAAGTCAAATTCTTCTTGTGTGACTTTTAGGAAGTACAGTTGTGATTGGAGGGCAGTTTTGACACCAGCACCCTGCTGCCCAGTGTGGTTAACACTACATCAGCACCTGGCCCTTGAGCGGACTGTGTGAGAGTGTGGAGAGGTTATTAAAACACCACTGACCTCCCAAATGCATTAAGTGCTGCTGCTGAGAGCCACCAGGGACAGCAGCAGTTAAAGGAGACGCGGTGAGAGGGCCAAAGGGAAATTTAAATGGAAATCACTGAGCTGCATCATGTGTCAATGCCAACATAAACGCACACCACTGCTGCACCCTGGGTTCGCCAAATCTGACATTTTATCACATTTGTGTTATTGTTTAACAAAAGCGCCTTTTGTGTCCCTGAGCAGAGAAGTGAATTGAAAATGTCACTTACTCTGTAATGGGTGTGTTTATCCAACTACACGATGAAACACGTTTAAAATGGAACTGAAGTAAGAGCACAGAAAAGAACATTGCATTTGGAGTTAACATATGGCTGTGTAGTGAAAAGCCCCAACAGCCTAAATATATGTAGAAAAAAAAGTGTTTAAAAAAGTTTTGGTCAGTGGTTAGTGGATCGTTGTTTTTGTTATTCCTGCAGCGTCTTCCTTTTGAAGGCCACACCAAAGGCGCTAGGCAGATATGAAATATGCTCTTTCTTACCCTTGTGCCTTGAACGCATTTGTCTGTAAGTAGTCAATTTATTATTGCTCGGTAGTTTTGACTGTATTTCCTAGTGCTAGTTAGTTATCTGATACTTTTATTTTGGTTCATTTGAAGGCGCTATTCTATCCCAAAAGGTTGATTCTGTTCATCTGGATGTAGCATTTTCAGTGGGAGAAACGTGTCGTCACTCTTCAGTCTCAGCTGACTGCAGGTTTCCCCAACAATGAGTGAAACTATCCCACTGAATGAACAATGGGCTGTGAGGTTAGTTCCATTATTAATATGCAAATTGTGATGGCCATTGGTCAAAAACCACTGATCATTGATCAATGGCCATGAGTGCCATTCACAGAGAGCTGGGGAAGGTGCTATTCTAGTTCAGCTAGCCTGTTAATGCTGAGTCATTTTTCAATAAGCTGCTTAATAATTTAATGTGTCATGAGGTAAGGTAAATAATCAATGTATCTATTAGTATATATTAGCATATATGCATGTTGTGTTTGCCCAGGTTCTTCCCGGGTACTCCGGCTTCCTTCCACAGTCCAAAGGCATGCAGTTAGTGGGGATATGTTAAATGGAAACTCTAAATAGCCCATAGGTGTGAATGTGAGTGCAAATGGTTGTCTGTGTATATGTGTCAGCCCTGCTATACTACAACAGTATAAAGGTGACGCTAATCACGTTCAACTGCTTTATGCAGCTTCTGCCTCAGTTTCTATCTGTGCACTACTATTGGCACAATACAGCTAACAGTCATGAAGTTTGAGTTGGCTATCTGACAGCAGCAATGAGGCTGATGGTGGTAAAAGTTTCCAACTGAGTGCTGACAGTTTAGCAGAGTATTTATTTCTGAGTCTTCAGCTTACAGCTCCAGGGATGTGAATGACATCAAAAGTCTCTTTTGGCACACAGTCCTCTTTACAAGTTCTCGACATGCTCTGTCAATGTTTGTTTGGCTTTGGTGAAAATTTAAAAAAGGCTTGGGATGGAATGTCCTTAGAAGTTGCCAGAGGAAGGAAGTGTGTGTGTGTGTGTGTGTGTGTGTGTGTGTGTGTGTGTGTGTGTGTGTGTGTGTGTGTGTGTGTAAATGGATTTTGTGCTTGTGCTTTTAGAGCATCTTTGTGAGGATTTTAGTTTAATGATTTTTTTTATAGCTCTGATTAAATGAAGTATTTAGACACAATTTTCAGACGTAGGTTCACATCATGTTTGAGATCAGGCAAAGTGTGGGTCCTTCAATTATAAAATTGTTTGTCAAAATGACATTGTGTGCGTACCTCAATTTAAAAACACCAAATGCACATATCTGACATGGTTAAAGTTGTTTGCTGATTTAATTTATAACAGAATAAAAGTTTAATAAGGCAAATCCATCTATTTCTAGTCTTTTGCTATCAGTTTTACCTTCTTTGCAAATGTGCTTTTTTGAGTTCATATCATAAAGAAAGAGCAAGGCTGAGGCTAACCAAAAATTTTCCCCCTCCTGCCCCTCCCTGAGCTTGGTTCTGCCGGAGGTTTCTTCCTGTTAAAAGGGAGTTTTTACTTCCCACTGTTGCCAAGTCTTGGTAGTCATATGATTATTAGGGTTTTTTCTGTATTATTGTAACCTTACAATATAAATCGACTTTAGATGACTGTTGTTGTTATATGGCTTACATAAATAAAACTGAATCAAACAATGTGATTTGACTACATTGTAAACAATTGTTTTAAAATGGTAAATTTAACACAATTAAAATGAATGTCACAAGCAAATGACTCTATTGGGTTTAAATGCCTGTACCGCTCTCTGGTTCTTGTAAAATCATGCTCCTTTTTTTTTTCTTCAGAAATCCCTTCATTAGATACTTGCAGAAATCACACCTGCAGCCTTCCTCTCACATGCTCTCAGGGCCATTCATCAGGAAACGTTCCACCTCTATTTACCACACATGTCTCAGCAACTGCTGCCATGTTGGCCTTCCTGAGCCCTCTGGAATCACAACTGCATTTTGCAAAATACACGTCAGCGTCGACAACAAGCAGCGTGATTATCACGTCGTAAATTGATTACCTTGACAAATGTCTTGCAGGGCTGCCTGCTGAGTCTGGCAAAGTAACTGAAATAAACGCTGAAGGGAATGAATGTCTTCAGCTCACCCATTCTCCTGCTCTCTGGCTCTCAAATACGATCACAAAAGCACAGGCCTGAAATCATGGAAGAGGACGCCCTGCATCTGCTCCACACTTCCTGGGCTGTTATGAGGGAAGCTGAGCCTTTTGTCTGCCAAAACAATAAACCACCTGTTTTCAGAGCACACGTTCATCGTTGGGTACTTGGGGATAATTGCTTATGCCATTGCTTGTTTCGCTTTTTGTTTTGTTTTTTTTTGTTTTTTTTTCTGTAACTGTTGGTAAGTGGCAGGCAGTATTGCTCGCAATCAAGGACTGATTATCTACGTTGTGCTCGAACATTTCGAGGAAATTGCTCTTGGATTGTGATGCATCTAACATTAAGGTCCCACTTTGAGTAAATGTTTGGCTGTCAACAGTGTTCTGCTGCTCAGCTGCCGCAGAGTTCAGCAAGAAGACGAAAGAAGCGGGCAAACTTGTTTTACTCAAGAGGAAAAAAATACGGTGGACTAAAGCATGTACACTTAAAAACTTTACATGACAGCTGTGTTAAATCTGTGCTAATATTTTGTGTGTTAAAAATATCAGACTTATCCATTCTTAATGCAGTAATTTCTGGACAAATTTGCAGCATTTCTGTTTTGTTTTTTTGAAGCAAGCTTGATTATTCGGATCTGAATAAACCGATCTTACCTATTGGACCGCTGCATTTTGCAACAGGTGCTCTCGTAGTTCAAAGTAGGCCATTACTGGCCACTTCACGGATACACCTGTTCCACTGCCTGTTAATGCAAATATCTAAACAACTAATCATCTTGCAACACTTTAATGCATATGTAGACATGGTCAAGGTGACCTACTAAAGCTCAAACTGAGCATTGGATGAAGAAGAAAGGTGATTTACAAAATCACAAAGACATCTCTATGATTTACCAAGACAACAAAAAACAAGAACTATCATGTTTGAGGGTTAGAGGGGAGTGGCTAGATTGGTTCAAGTTGATGGGAAGGTAACAGTAATTTAAAAAAACACTCACTATAAGCAATGTATGCAGAAAGGGTGTCATTTCTGTCAGCTAAGAAATGGAAACTGTGGGTATAATTCTCACAGACTCACCAAAACTGGAAAAGAGAAGACTGGCGCTTGACTTGATGAGGCTTGATTTCTGCTGCAATAGTTAGATGAAAGGGTCAGAATTTGGCATAAAAACATTGTGCTTCTATGTCACAATGTATCAACAAGGTTGACGAAAGTGGTGCAATTGTGTGGTGTCCACCTATTCCTCACCATAGTGCGCCCATCTTTTGATTGCTGCGTCCAGCAGGATAATGAACAGTTTCTTGGATATGACAGTGAATTCATTGTACTCAAATAGCCTCCACAGTCAGAAGCCCATTCAACAGAGCACCTTTGGGATGTGGAATGGGTAATTTGCATCACACATGTGTGGTCACCAAAACTGCAGTAACTGTGATGCTATCGTGTCAATATTGACCAAAGCCTCTGAGGAATGTTTCCAGAATCTTGATCAATCCGTGTCATAAAGAATTAAGGCAGTTCTGGAGGGAAAATAGTGTCCAGCTTGGTACTTGCAAGGTGTACCAGTGTGTATGTAAATGAATCCATTAATTATCAGCATGTCGTAGTCTATGGCTCTGGATGTGTGCTCGTAATTATGCGACTGATGTCTTTCTTGGCCAGGATAAGATATAAGAAATCTCAAGTCTTACAATAAATTAAAACACTGAGAGTCCAGAATTTCATCAGCAAGCTCATTCCAAGTTACATTTCACTTTTACGTTATTTAAATGTAACAGACAACTGTCTAACTCTTTTCCCAAATAGAACAGAAAAAGACAAGAGCAGTGTTTTAGACAGTATGTTGTCATTTTACCACATTTGTAATTAATACTGGATATTGTGGATTTTTTGCAAAGGATTGTTTTCTCTTCACCTGAGTTTTAAACAATTGTCATCACATTATTCAGTTACTCTTCAGAAGATTGCCCCCCCCTCCCTCCCCTCCCACCACCCCCGGCCCACCAACTTTACCAACTTATCGATAATAACTCCAGACTGTACTTATATTTGGTACTTAGCAGTCTCTTCCTTCTGCCCTGGGCCTGGCAAACAACAGAGCGTAGCATTTGTGCTCCTGATCATCACATAGCTTTCCTCCTCCTTCATCCTCGTCTGTGGATTACGTCCCTTGTTATTTCTGTTTTCATGTCCCTCCCGTCACTCTTCTCTTTTGAAGCCTTCAGCACAGCAATTAACATTGAGTTAGAAGTCCAGACAAATTACTGTAAAGAAGCTGGCATTTGGATTTTAAAAGCGCCTTTTAACACACAATTCTCACAACACTGTGACTGCATTTTTTTTTCTTTATCTGCTATAGCTACTGCATTCTACATACAGGGTGCTTTTCACACTATGTGCATCACACACTGAGTATAGAGAATAGGCTCTGGGCAAATCCATTAGAGAAGCTAGGAAATGAGGTTTTCCTATAGGCATTTTGATTAGGCTGTATTAGGGAGTATGTGTATGTGGATGAGTGTGAAGCATAGTCTTGCACACACACACGTGCGCGCACGCGCACACACACACACACACACACACTCACACACATACACACACCAAAAATCCTTTTTGGTTTGCGTTGCTGGAAAGGCTGTTTTTCCCCCCTTGGAGGCTACATAAAATGAAGCGGTTTAAATAAGGATTAGACCAAGAACAAAAATGCAACGGATCAAAAAATAAAAAGGCAGAGAAATATATATCATGTATATCATGCAGTTATTTAAAAAAACACAAAACAAAAAACAAGATATCTGCATTTGATTATTTGCATTACCATAAAATTACATTAGCCCAGTTTTAATTGGATATGACTTCATCAAGTTCATTGAGAAACAGACTAGAAATTGAGACTGACTCAGATGCAGACTTTAGTTGGCAAATCCAAAGTATCCACACCTCGATCAGGACGGACACGTCAAGCGCGACTTTTTTCACAGGGTTTTCGTTCACAGCCACTGTAATAAATGACATTTTACAAGGGACAAAGAAAGTCCTGTGTGCACCCTTTAAAGAGTGACTCTTGTAATTATTAATTACCCTCTGCATCTCTTTAAGCACCAGAGGGCAGCATTTAATAAGTGGGCGTTGAAATGTTTTCAGATGTCTGCAGCCAATTTGTTGATGTTTGAAAATGTGTTAGTTTAGCCCTACACACATTTCCCAATAAATCTTTTGGCAGTCCAATATTGTAAAAGAACCTGTACTTAATAATGTAGCGATTGCACTGACTGCGTGCGCCATTTTGGCGTACAACTTTGTATTGCACAAGTCCTGCCTAGCCTTAGTTTGACTATGGTGATATCTCTTCAGCACAATAGATAGAAAGATGTTTTGGACATACATTTCCAATCCTAGTGACTGTTGATTTTCTACTGATAGATTTAGTTGATTTCAGAAGGTTTAATACATATTTTAATGATAACATCACCTAAATCGAGCCATTATAGGAAATCATTGAACCCCAAATCTGAACTCCAGTTTTATGGCAGCTCCAAAATCACAAAATAGAACCGACAAACTTTACTCTAATTTTATTAGCTCGTATTAATTGTGTCTGGAAAATGGTAAAACAGAAGCTTTCATGTCTAGATCCCCTTTAGATTGGAATTATTGCATGTATTTGTTCTTCATCATCATTTTGCATTTTGGGGCATTTTATCCCCTTGTCTCAAAACAAATTGTGTTTGCAATATTTTAAGACCATCACAGTAAAGTACAGCGATGCTTAATCTTTTTTGTGCCTGTATTTAGTGCTTTCTTCAGGACAACGCTGAAAGAAAAAAAAATTAGTGTGAAGGTTGAATTCCAAAATCTGTGTGAAATTATATTGATGGACTTGAACCATCCCCTTACTGAAGCCATCATCCAAAGCCATCTTGTGTGTGTGTGTGTGTGTGTGTGTGTGTGTGTGTGTGTGTGTGTGTGCGTGTGTGTGTGTGTGTGTGTGTGTGTGTGTGTGTCACTTTGCAAGTGCAGAACATGCAATATGCATATTTTTAGCATTGGGTTCATGATCATGATTATTACTAAAAATGATTTGTGTAGCTTTGAATAAGTGTTGAAGACAAATTGATCATAACCATAAAAAATATGATCATAAAATTTCTTTATGAGAGCCGATTGGTCGAGTAACTTACTCTGCCACTGACATCTTTGAAAAAGTCACCTCTGGTGTTTAAGGTTTCCACTGTCACATCTTGTAGTTAACGCTCAC
Organism: Pelvicachromis taeniatus; assembly: GCA_015108175.1. Lineage (NCBI taxonomy): Eukaryota > Metazoa > Chordata > Actinopteri > Cichliformes > Cichlidae > Pelvicachromis > Pelvicachromis taeniatus. The sequence goes on from VURO01035732.1 coordinate 22,940, forward strand.
AGTTGCCCTCTACTGTAGGACACTGATGACTGCTGTTTCCCTCTTGACAGTGCGAGATTGAAGAGAGCGTGAACTGATTAAGAGAGATGGAAAAAGACCAGAGGTCCAAAGAGAGACAGATTATGTTTGATTACTCATGTCAGATCCAATTGCATTCATATCATGGAGTTGATGAACTCATACAACTATTGACAGCAGTGAAATTTTAATTTAGATCCATTAAAGGTTAGACTTAACTAATGAAATGTGACTTTTCTATGAAGAACTTGATGACTGAGGTTTGCTGTTACCTTGTCTTTTGTTGGATTAAAAAAAATCTGTGTTCAGGAACACAGAGAGAGCTAATAGCTTAGCAAACATCAAAAGACATTTGCTGTTTGATCTAAGTCAAGTGAGAAATGAGCTAGCATCATATCGATATAATGTTTTTGTTGTATGAATGATTTGTCTTAAATATCCAAGTCATTTTACTGCAGCCCTGTGAGTGAAAAAAATCAGAAAGTTAAAATGAAAATGTTTGCCTTTGACTCAACTCATATTTATTTATAAGCATATTTAAAAATCAACTTGTGTTGGCCAAAGTGCTGTACAAAAGGCAGAAGGGATAAAAAAAAACAAAAAGTGCAAGGGAATTGACAAGAAATAAGTAAAATACGTATTAGTGGGAGCTGAACATATACAGCTGCCGAAAAAGGAAAAGGAGACACCATGAGCTAATCAGTCAGACTCACAATTCCAGGGAATAAAAGTGCTTTTTAAATCCAGTCTCAAAAGACTCAGTGGAGGAAGCAGATTTAACTGTTCCCCAGTTTGGGGCCAAACACAGAGAATGCCCAGTCTCCTGTCAGTGTCACGGTCCTCCGATCCTCATTGGTCGATCTGTTATTTTGTGTTGCTTTGATCCCATTGTCCGCTCCCTGTCCCTCTTCTGTATGTGTGTGTATCCCAGTACTCCTCTCTTTGTGCAACACCGGGCCTGGAGAACTTTCCCGCACTGAAACCAGCCACACCTGCTGACAATCATACTCACGCGCTGCTAATGATCCACGTCTCAGGCACACTATTTAAGAGAGTTGCTGCGCTTCAGTCAATGCCAGATCATTGTGTGACCTTGTCAGTGAAACACTGGTTCGTGGAGTTGAATGATTCCTTGCTCTTGATTTCAAGAGAAGATCGAACTATTGTATCTTGTTTTGCACAGAGATCAAACGAGAGAGTGTGGAGCACCACCTGTAAATCTGTTGAAGGAGTTTTAGGCACCACGGATCGAGGGAGGAAATCACTGCACAGGAGTTGGGAATTATCACGTTTATTGGAACTGTTTTCCATATTGAAGATTGTTTTTTTTCTCATTGTAAATAAACTCACTTTTTCTTTTTAGGAAGACCTGCATTTGTGTCCTGTTATTCCCTCAAACCTGACAGTTAGTTTAACTCTAAAATGGATTTGAACTCACAGTCAGAAGCACCAGACTGCACGCAGCGATCTGGAAGCTGAATAGGAGAATGAAAGGTCAGAGATGTAGGAAGAAACAAAACCAAACAGGATTGCGTAGACAAACCGGAGGATCAGAACAGGCAAATTAACCACTGAGTTCAATTGTTTGTTGAATTTAAAGTCAGTTTCAAATATCACTCCAAGATTTTTTTACATAGGGTTTAACATAAGTGGAAAGATTGTAGAGCTGATCAAAAAAAAACTCTGATGGGATTGGAAAGCCAAAAAGTACAGTTTCTGTGCCATCCAGTTCTTAATGTCCTCAAGGCATATGATGATGCTATGTAGCCTGGAGCTGTTTGGATTGAAGCTGAGATTCAGTATAGTTGAATGTCATAGCATATGAGTAAAAGGAAACACTATATTGCCAAAAGTATTTGCTCGTCTACCTTCGCACAAATGTGAACTTTTTGGTAACATCCCATTCTTAATCCATAGGGTCTAATATTATGTTGACGCACCCTTTGCAGCTTTAACAGCTTCAACTCTTCTGGGAAGACTTTTCACAAGGTTTAGGAGTGTTTATGGGAATTTATTTTACCATTTTTCTACAAGTGCATTTGTCAGACACTGATCTTGGACGAGAAGCCCTGGCTCACAGTCTTTGCTCTGATTCATCCTAAAGGTCTTCTGTTGGGTTGAGCTAAGGCCAGTCAAGTTCTTCCACACCAAACCCTGATTTGTGGAGTGGTGCGCAGCCACGTTGAAACAGGAAGGGGTCATTGCGCAAACTGTTCCCGCAAAGTTGGGGGCATGAAATTGTCCAAAATGTTTTGGTATGCTGAAGTATTAAGAGCTACTTTCACTGGAACTGAGTGAGTTTATCAGGAGCTGAGTCCAACTCCTGATAAACAACCCCACAGCCCTCCAATAAAGTACTGTTCTCCTGGCAGCCACCAAAGTGTGATTTCTAACTTTACTGCTCTAGAGTCCAGAGGCTTGTTCTTTACACCACTGTATCCAACACTATGGATTGTGCTTGGTGATGTAAGGCCTGGATGCAGATGCTCGGCTTCGGAAACCCATTCCATGAAGTTTGGAGGTCTGTGGATTATGCAGAAAGGCGGTGACCTATGTGCACTATGCGCCCTCTGCATCCACTGACCCCGGCCTGTGATTTTACGTGGCCTACCACAACATGTCTTTGTTGCTGTTGTTGCCAGTCGCTTCCACTTTGTTATGATAATACTAACAGCTGACTGTGGAATATTTAGAAGCAAGGAGATTTCATAACTGGACTGGTTGCAAAGGTGGCATCCAATCAAATCTAGTCTGCATGCCTTGGTGCTTGACTTTATACACCTAATGGAAGTGGAACACCCAAATTCAATGATTTGGATGAGAGAATAAGTTTGAAAATATAGTGCATATGTACTGATGATCTAAAGGAAGCATGCAAATAGGGAACAGGATAGGACCAGAGAGGGAAGTTGTAGTTGTGGGAGGAACCCCCAGTCAACTGACAGGAGCTTATCATTATATATTTTTAACTGGGTGGATGCTGAATGCTGTGGTTGGCCCTGAAACCTTTCAAAAATGTTGAATGACTTCTCCCTCCCAAGAGTTTTAAGAGGAAGTTTAGTGATAGGTCTGTAGTTTCGGGGTAAGATGGGGGATGTTCTTCTTCAGGGGTTGAAAAACTGCATGCTTGAAGAAAGATGTAACAGTATCAGCCATGGAGAGGATGCCTGGACAACAATGTCAAATATATCTTTTAGAGGAGTGAAGTACATAGTGTCTAATGAGTAGGTTGTTCCTTCCTTTTGATCCTTCTGTATATTCATTTTGTATATAATTTGTATTCTTGTGTCTTAATCCCCACCTTTGCCCTTTAATAATTCTCCTTTCTCATCAACCACATTTCTTCATTAACAATAACCACTTCTAGTTGTTTGTGTGTTCTGCTTTGCGGTACCATTTATTCACAAAAATCACAGGATTAATGTTGTATGTACACATTAAAATTGTTAAAAACACAAAGAATTACAGGCATAAATGTATGGTTTCAGACATAACGGACACTTTTCCATCCAAACACAAAGATATGCTGAATGCAGAGTTAGTATAAATATGTACACGCATACACCCACACTGCTCTTGGCCTGTGCTCACCACTTCACCATAATGCAGACAGACCTTTGGCCCTGAGGGCTGATGATTGTGTTAAATAGCATCACTGTCAGAGAGCAGCCTGTGCTCCACATTCACTCTTCAAGCGCAGTTACATAGTGATCGTACAGCAGTAAAATAAATGCTCTACCAGCCTCAACACTGCAGGCTATGCTCTCATGTTATCCTTGCTTTGACCTCCTGTTATTCTGATTATGTCATTTCACAATATCTGAAAAGAATGGCTGCAGTACTGTGACTTGAGAAGAAAGCTTGAAACTGAAAACTGGCCAAGAACAATGAAAAGCAAGCAAAAGAAAATCCAATGACCTGCAGTGTTATATCCAGCTTTGTACCTGGCTCTGGTAATAAGTCATTTGTGCAGTGCTGTAAGAGGGAGAAAAACATATTTACTGTGCAAAAGTCTTGAGTCTTTATATTTCATTAAGAAATGGGAACAGTGATTTATTGAAATATGTGAAAGCACAAACAGTCACCACAGTACAAATGTAAGTGAAACAAAAACAGTTTATAATAGTCTGAATATGTCAGAAGATATAGGGTAAACCTGAGAATATAAAAGTTTGAATGTACTCAGATATTTAGGAATATGAGTTGGGAACCAATGGCCAGTACTTAAAGCTTTCTGATCATTGTAAAATATTCCACTACATTTTAAAGCAGTAGGTAAAAAACAAAACAGTTTTGAAGTTATACTCATTCACAGTGTTTCTATTTCTATTATTTCCATATTTTAAGAGTAATTGTTTGAAACAAAATTATGCTGAGAGATTGTTATGCACCATTCCTGGATACTGTCTGAAAAAAAACAATTCAGGTGGTACATGAAGCACAGTTTCAACAGCAGCTGATTATTAGTTAATCTTATGCCATTCCTAAAACAAAAAGCGCACACCTTCCCTGTAATAAACACTTTGTTTATGTTCGCACATATATGAGGATTTATTGCACACGTCTGAACACATCAGCTGCACATCAGAGAGCCCCTCAGCAAAACTGGCAGAAACAACAGCTCCTACTGATAGAAAAGTTCAGTGTGTCTTCAACAGTAATAACAGCCAATCTCAAAATCTCTGTCAGCAGAAATTATGCTTTATTCACTCGTCAACCTTTCCATCGGCAGCTGGAAAGTGGCTGCTCCTCTCTGGGTAAAGAGGGTTAAGCACACATTTGCACTGTTTGTGAAAAAGGCCCATTTAATTTTTTGGTCATTTACGGGTCCTGCAAATTGCCCCAATGATCTCTGGATGTTGTTTCATGAGTGTGATAAAAACCTGCTTAAATGGCCTTTGACTGCAATAAGTCCTTATATGCCAGCCTTCAATCAGCAGGCTGCTTGATTATGTACTGAACCAGGGTGTGTTTGAGAGAAACCATAATACCACATAGAAATAATTCTAGTGTATTTTAGGCATACAATCAAAGATTGGTGCATTATAAATCAATACTTATGAAACACAACAGAAGTTAAAAGAAGCATCTCAGATATGTGGCATGGTACGAATAAGGTGAAATATTCAGATGACAAAAACATGCAGCTTTATATCACTGTGAGGAATTGATAAGTTCTCCAGGGATCTCCCAGAATCTGTCCATACACAAAACAGTACTCATTTGGCTTCAACAAGTCCCAGTCCAAGTTTTACAGCCAATGTTTTCCTCCTGTGTTAGCAGCAGGGCAGCATGTGTAGGAACACTATCAGCTTCTTGAGATCCTGCGTCTTTAAGGGCTGTCCTTTTGTCGTCCTCCCTCTACTGCCAGTACTTGTGTCTCATCTTCAATGATCATGTTTTCTGCAGCTGCAAAAGCACTAGAATAAGTTAATTAATATTTTCAAAGTGTATTATTTGCACATTTGTCATTTTCAATAATTACATGTTGAAGACCTTGCTGAAATAACAAAGCAATCCGTGCCAGATTTTGTAAAATACAGAGCTGGGTCCATCATCGTCAACACACCAAAAAAACCCAAACCAGCAGCAACAACAAGGAAAGGGGAAAAAACATGTTGTCTAATACAGTGTTTTCCAACCTTTTGAAGACACAACACATATTTCACATTGGAAAAATCACAGGGCACACCACCAAACATAAATGTCACAAAAAGTGACATAATTTTTCCCCGTGCACCTGGCATTGGTTTGGTTTGTCCCCAGTATTGTCATGGTCCTGAGTCTGCGACTCAGCGTTTTGTGTTGGTTATGTTTATTTCTAAGTTTTGATTGTTTCCTAGCCCTCTGGTTCTGTGCCCTTCTTGTGTTCTTTGTTATTATTTTGTACTGTTCTGACCCCTAGCCCTTATACTTCTCTGTGTTCCCTTTGTGGTGTGTTTAGTTTTCCCCATCACTGTGTGTTCTGTTATTTTGCTGTCTGTGTTTGGTTTTGACGTTGTGGTTTTGTGTTCTGTCTCTGTGTTGCTCTCCCCTGCCTGTGTTCCCTCTGTAGTTAAGCCCCTGTGTTCCAGCCATGTCTCTGAGTCTGTGTTTTTGTGGTTCCTGTTTTACTTTGAAGGTCCTTGTCTCATTTCTGCGTCTCCAGTTTTACTTCCTTGTTCTCGTCAGCCCTGATGTCTCCCAGCCGTGTTCACCTCCTGCCTCTCGTTCCCCCTCGTTATGTCCTGTCTATTTAAGCTCTGCGCTTTCTGTGCTTCCCTGTCGCGTCGTTAACGTCTACTCCCGGTTTTCTATGGTCCTGGTCCCACGCCTCCTGCTGTGTGTTTGTTCCTCGTGGATTATTTTCTCATGGTCTGGTTTGTTTTTGGATTTTGTACGTCAGCAATAAAGCTGTTTTGAGCTCCACTCCGAGTCTCTGAGAGTCTGCATACTGGGTCCTCTTCCTCGTTCCTGCCTGCACACAGCTAGCCCTTGACAAATAAACTTTTTTTTGCTTTCTTCTGATCACTCATGCTAGGACCTTCAACTATGTAAAAATCTTCTCCAGTACCCAGGTCAGATTGACTACTTTTTCTTTTCAAATATTTATTTATTGCTATTACCTGCTGTGTTGTCTCACTCACAGTATGACTATGTAATTTCTTCGTGTTCTTCTGTTTTACTGGCAGTTGGCAACCCATTTAATTAGAGCAGGTAGTTGTACTGCCCTGAAGTGCAAGAGAATGTAATTGTTCTACCCGTTACTCGCTTAGAGGGTTAATCAGTACTAACCAGATTATCTTCCACGGCACACCTGATCATGTCTCACAGCACACCTACAAATGTGACAGTGTTTTTGAAACACTAATCTAAAAGACATCCAAATACTGGAACAATGTCTTATTTATTCATTTTCCTTGTTCTGCTGTCAGTCTACTCAAATGGTATCATTCTTTACCTGCATAAATTGCCTTTACTGGTAAATGTCAGTTGTTCAGTAACTTCTGAAAGGCATAGATTTTAAGACACACTGTCCATTTTGAAGGCAGGAACCAGCGATGCATTACTAATTCACTACCTGGCCAAATGTGCCACAATCTTCTTTTCTGCTCACGACTTTTGGCATTAATGGCAACAAAGAGGTTTTGCCAAACATAATGATGTCAAACTAAAATTGACCTCTGGAACATAAACTATAATCACTTCATCGTTTTACCCTGTTAGATATGTGTGGAGAAAAAAATGGCTGCGATTAGCATGTGAATTATTGAGTTAAGGCCAAAATGTTGTTTTGTTAGGTCATAGTGACCTTTATCTTTTAGGTTTAAAATCTCCAGTGACACTTTTGGATTGAATAATTTTCCACTCAACCTCTTGTTATGGTTGCCTGCTATGGGCTGGAAAGTTCTCCGTCATAGTTGGATAGCTTATATGGAGGCAGCAGGCAAAAGTGCCATGACACCGATCCTCTGCATGTGCTGACATAATGAGCTTGAGCCAGATGTGCACCAGATGGTTAGCTGTGATGCACTGAAAGATAACTGCCAACGTTACGGTAGCTTGAAAGAGCGAAAGGCAAAAAAAAAAAAAATCTCATGTAGGTGGAAAGGTTGACATAGGAAAAGAAAACAAGTGAAATATATTTTAGTTTTGCTTCAGGATTACATAGGTAAGGGATCAGACTGGCATGATATTTAAATTATAAATAGGGTTAGAATAATGATGCATAAAAACGTCTTTGAAGAAGACCGAGTCAAATGTATTTTTTGTAAGGCTCTACATCCTCAGGGGCGCCTTCAATACCGTGTCACTTTTCAGGATAAGTGGTTAACATTCACTCATGTACATGTAATATGTTAACCCCACCATCTGGGCAGTTTCATCATTTGCAATGGACTCATTTAAATAGTTGACATAATATACCATATATCTTCCAATATTCGCCTGTCTCTTATTGACGCCCGTTTCTAATAAACGCCGGTTTGAAAACGTGTCACGACAAATAGACGCCGGTCTCCAATAGTAGCTGGGCGACCTTCAACCCGGAAGTCCCTCTGCGCTGTCTTTTTCTTCTTTTTAAATTTTATTGGCTGTTGGCAAACAACTGAATGGTGCATTACCGCCACCAACTGGTATGGAGTGTTACTGGAACGTCGCTCAAAAAAAGAACAAAAAAAAAACCCCACCTCAAATCCCCTTTTGCTGTCGTCGGTCCTCCCCCGTCTCATCACTCGACCAGCTGTTTTCAATCAGCCGTCATCTACGACCAGCAGCATTTAAGCTGGATGCGCGGCAACCGTCGAAGTGGGATTATTACACTGAACTGGAACTGTCGGCTAGCAAACCTGCTAACTGTGATTTTCTGGTCTTTTACTTCCTCGTGCGGAGAGAAGTTTTGGGGAGCACTACTCGTGCACTGGGCTACCACAGACAAGGAGACACTCGGGAGCAAAGGAGGAGCACAATTAGGAAGTGCATTATTTGTGAACTGTTGGAATACGTTTTGGAGCACTGTAAGTAAACGCACTGTCTTTTCACCTAGTCTAAAAACCGCACTTGGGTCCTCTTTCCCTCTCACGTCCATGACAATTCCATCTGAGAAGGGAATAGGAGTCGGTCTCCAATAACAGAAAGGTGCAGACGTTGTTTTGGGGAAGGTGAGAATGGTTCACAGTCAGCTTTGCTCAACTGTGCATGTGCACACAGCAAATTTCCCCATTATATTACATGTATTACATTACCGGAAGTTGTTGATCTTCAGGCCCATCAACCGCAGTTGACAGTCTACATGCAGGTAGTGTGAAGCCAAATACATCTTTAGTTACACTGTTGGACACCAAAATACAAGGTACCTGACACTCTGGAAACCTCTAATTATGAACATACTTTTTCTTTGTTGGTGTTTTCCATTACTGCAAGCTATTTTGTCAATATTGCTCACAGAGTACAAGTGGCACACACAAGTGAGAGCACTACAGTCGTGGGAGACATCTTTTTCATTCAAATGTGTATCTAACCATTACAACCAGCGCTTCAGCAGAGAGGGCAAACAGGGTCATTTAATATACTTATCAAATGACTGCCATTTTTCATGGAAATTACAAATAATGAATCTAATCACACTGTGGAGAATAAGGAGGTATTCAGTTTCAATCTATTATTTTGGATTTAAGTGCACGTGGAACCATAGATTATGGTGTCATAGTGAAGTTGTTTGTGATCAAACAGGCATGTTTATAATTAGAACCCAGTCATTAAAGATTTGAAGATCTCATAAACCACTATTTTATTCACAATAGAACATGGACAATGGTTCAAATTTAGTGTTTAAAGAAAAAATATGATCTCATCTCAATGTCTGGCTCAGGCCATATTTATCACTCTGTAGCATATTCATGGCATTCACAGAAAAAGATGTAAAACTGTATACAGCCTTCAGAACTGATCGTGCCTTTGCAGATGCCAATCGCACAATAACTAATGACCCCCATCAGAAATGCAGACTTTTGGACTCAGCGCTGGTGACAAGCCTTCTCTTTACTGTCCGTGTTGCCTGTAGAGGTCAAGGGGTTTTTCCAATGTCTTTACTAATTTAACTCTTCAAGTTAAGGATGGGTTGGACTTGCCTGAGCTCCACCTGCAGATGGAGTCTCCTCAACCATCACACCTGTTCCTTAACAAAGTCATCACCTACCTTAGCTTAAGGACCACTTTCAGTTTTCACTCTCTGCCAGAGTCATCAATTGTAGAGTGAAAATCAAGCTTTTGTAATTTTTTGAGTTCTGCTAGTTCTGTCTTCCTTCTCCTGTTTTGTAGTTACTCTTGGACTGCTGAAGAACTCACTACTTATAAAATTCATTTAACTGTTCCCATCAAGCTACCCTACATTATCAGTTATTCCCGCTGCAGTACTTAACCCAGATTCCCCAAATTTAAACTTACTCCAGTCCCAATATTTGTTTGCCAGCTCCAAACTGTGCATGGACTAAGCTTCTCTTCCTCTTTGTTAGTGTTGGCTACTCTGCTAACCCCAAAAACTCCCTTGTTGCAAGTTTCTTTAGTTACCCCACAATCCTTCATAATAAATCATTTGAATTGTATGATTTTGTCTGTTGGGTCTTGCTTTAGAGTCTGCCAATTAGTGTCACATTTAAAGGTCATAACAGGGAAAATGCACCTGTAGTGTGCAAAATATGTTTTGCAAAAAGAATTTCAAATTTTGATTTATCTGACCACAGAAAGGTTTTCCACTTTGCCTCAGTCCATTTCAAATGAGCTTTGGTACAGAGAAGACAGCAACCTTTGTGGCTCATGTTCTTTGCACCAGTTTTAACCTGTATTTGTGGATGGCACACAATATGTGAAAATGATTTCTGAGCCCATGCAGTGATTTCCATGACAGAATCATGCCCATTTTAATGCTCTGCCACAGGTATCCATTATTTTATAACAATATAATATTTGGCCTTGTCCCTTGTGTATAATCTGTTGCTGATATTGTCTAATCTAGATGTTGGGATATTCAACTTCTTCACAATTTTACTTTGAAAAACAGTATTGCAAAATTGTACCATAAACTGGTAGAGTTGACTACAGAGTTGACTGGGATAATAGTTATTACTGGAAACAAATCCAGAACCAATAAAGACAACTAATAAAAGTTTTAACAGTCTTTATTTTACACAAGCACGATGTAGGAGCTCTTCCTAGGCCTGGGGGTGAATTTGATGAGGGAAAGGAGACAGATGTTAATCCGGATGATACAAACTTCAGGAAATCCACAGAGAAACACACACAGAGATGAAAGCTGATTTAGAGTGCTTACTTGCAGTATAGGAGAAGGTACACTGGTTTATTTCCTGGGGAATGATGACCATCAGAGAGAGCAGGCAGGTGAGGAACAGAAGGTGCGATATCTAGGGAAGCTCACAGAGACATGTTGGATATTGACGTAAATTATTGCTCTTCTGCAAGCAGGGAAGAACTAAAATCAAGAAAGGAAATTTGCCCAATAACAAAGTGTCATGGTTCTGGGTCTTGGACCCAGCCTTTTGTGTTTATTGTGAGTGTTTTTCTTGTATTATAATGATGATTTAAGTTTTACTAGTTACTGCTTCTGAGTTTTCTTGTATTTCCAGTTTAGTCTGTCTGTGAGAATCTGTATTGTAGTCTGTGTTTACATTTCTGTACTTATCGCTCCCTCGCCCTCTGTGTGTCTTAGTCAGATCGCTGTGTTTTGTCTCCCTTTTCTGTTCATGTTTCTTGCCTTGTGTTTCATTCCTTGTCTCTCTCCATCTGTGTCTCTTGTCCCTCGCCCTCTCTGTGTCCCTCGTTCTCTCACCCTCTCCATCTCCTCAGTCTGTTTGTCCCCATGTCTGTTCTCCCATGTCTGTTTTAGTCTGTGTGCCAGTGTTTTTCCTGTTTTATTTTGACAGTCTCTTGTCCTGTGTGGTTATTTTTGCTTCACCTATGTCATTATGTCTATTTATCCCAGCCGTGTGTTTCCACTTCCCTCGTCATCCCTCAGCGTATAAATTGTGCCAGTTTCCCTTTGTTCATCGTCAGGTCGTCTGTTTGTCGTGTATCACATTTTCAGGTATCCATGGTCAAGTTTTCCACATCCATGTTCCCAGTGCTTAGTTTTGTTTTCAACCTCAATAAACAGGTCATGTTCTTTGTTAAATCCATTCCTGCCTCAAGCATCTGCTTTCGGGTCCACACCACTCTTGACACACAGAGCTTCATTCTAGACGTTTTGCCATATTTAGGAGTCAGACTATCAAGTGGAGACTGGATGCAGAAGCTGGCAAGCCTTTTGTACTGTAGCTGATGAAGTTGATATGCAGGTGGTCTGGCTGAAGACTGGGAAACTCTGGCACAGCAACCCTGGACCTGGAGAGAAAAAAACATCATTTTGACTTTGTTCCATAACTTGCAGATGCACTTAAAAAAAAAGATTTTAAAAAATCCAATTTTTTGGTGCAATGCAAATGACTGATACATTTTTCGTTTTCTATTGTAAATAACAAATGGGCTTATGAGATAAGCAAACCACTGCATTCAGTTTACTACTAAAATTCTGCTTTTGTCTGACCTTAGGGACATAGCATAGTGTTGAAACTACCAGCATGCTTTGAACTGTCTGATACTGAAACAAAATAATCAGTAAATGTTACATTTATGGAGCGCAAGAAGAATGAGATTCTGTCTTTCATGTCTCCTCAGTGTAAACTGCTTGTGCAAGCTGGGTAAAAGTGCAAGCACGAAATAGAATCAACTAATGAACAATGCAAATGCTGTTTTATAGATGATAAGTTATGCGAATATTCAATTATTGATAAAAAAAAAAACAGTACTTAAAAAAGGATACATGCTTAGATTTAACACTACAATATAGTCAGTGTTCTATGCGGTGTGTACACTGATGCGCTTAAATGAGGAAAGATTGGTCAGGTGGTTAATGAGCCACCTCTGGATATTACAAGCTTTATTTAAGGTGAACTACTTCTCCCTTGTGTAGCCAAATTATTTTCTTTTGCACTGTTTCATGTTCACTCAGAAACAAATGCAGAAAACGTTTTTGAGAATGGCCATTTGTCATGCTGATAAGCTCTGTAGTAACATACAGTGTCTTCATTAGAAGTAATCCTAACTTTCCTCGACTTCCCATACTATTACAAGCTTTGCTTTTGGGGTGATACCTGATGGACTGCTCCTGAGAAGGCAGTAGTTTAGAATTCCTCCAATCTGTACACAATCTTTCTAAGATTTTAAAGATCATTATCATCTTAAAATATTCAAAACCAGACAGTCATTGTGACTGTAATTTTACCTTTAACTCCACTGCTAATCCTTTAGGACATCTCTTAGAACACTATAGCACCAATAAACCAGGGAACACTTGTTCACAGTATGCTTGCATATTTATGAGATGTCATTGCCAAAAGCCGAAGGTTTGCCATGGGCCTTCGGGAATGGACTGCTGCCATCCACTGAACGGTGTTAAAGCATGCCACAAGAATGTTTGTCTTCTGAAAAGGTTGCTTGTGCAAGCTGTAATGCAGTGACAGTTTTTGCATTATTTAAGTATTAAGTATTAAGATATTTTATTACTCTTTGGGCAGTTGATAAACTGAGTAATGAATGTGTAATTTTTGATTAAAACTTTTCTGATCAAAAATATCAAAGCACAAATGATCGTTTCCTTTTCTTTCTTGACAGAGATTCATCATCATCATGTTACTATAAAGTAAAGTTTATTCTAGCATTTCACTTTGTGTAAATTATTTTTCCCAACCAATTTCTGCAGAGTTTGCTTTAAACATTCCACTTTTATTGTGAGTAAGAAAAGCACCGTTTATTTTATAGTTTTTTATTGTAAACCAAAAATAGCCAGAAACACCTTCATTTTATGTGTGATGAGGACTAAACCGGATACATCCTGATGCTTGTGACTGGTCTTTGCAGTGTCTAGAAGTTTAGGATGTGATTGGTTTAATAAGTGGGTATCTGTGATACTTCAAACACTCCGATTAACTGTCTTCCCAATTTGATATCTGTTGTGATATGACCCAATTGATCAAACAGAGATGTGTAGATGAAAATGACCAAAAAAGACATATAAGTCACACATATATGTACCCTATAATATATGTACATGTGGAACATTGAGGTTACTGCAGTGTAGGTGGGTTAGAAATATAGCAGTGACTCAGTGAATATGACAGAAACATAAAAAATGAACAGAAAGCATGCACTAAAATCTGGGCTGTGGAGAATACATTTACCATGCTGATACTACTGAGCTGCATTATTGTAAATGTAAGACTCGAAGCTTTATCGCTACAGGGAAGGAAAAATAAAAGATTAAATACTCGCTATTCCATGACGAATACCAAACATGGACATCAGAAGTCTTAAATGCATTCTTAAATCTTAAAGCCTCAGAATTTGTATAATGACGTTTTCTGGCATAATAATATTGAAATATATGAATTTATGAAACAGAGAATTGATCTGGCACTATTTTTAGTTTTGCGTCACCAAACCAGTGAATTCTGAAGAACTTCTTGCATGAAATTCTCTTTGATGTAGGCGTGTAATTTATGTTGACTCATTCTGACCTTAAGCCAATAAAATAATGTCATCACGCTCTTTCAAGGTACTTGATGTGGGTCTTTCTGTACTTCTCACATTCAGAAACATTTACAGCAGTTTTTGTTTTTTTAAATGAATCAAGGCTACAGAGAATGTAAAGAAGTCTAAAAATATCACAGGGTTTACGTCGGTCTACAAGGCACACCAGCGTTAGCAAAAAAATAATATGAAGAAATCCTTGATGATTTGCCTTTGCTTTGATTTAATGCAATACAGCAGATTTTGTGCTTCAAACATTTTCAAGATGAGATATTATTAAAAAAAGAAAAGAAAAGAAAAAACTGTTCAAGGGCTGCCAAAAGAACTAGTGCTGCGAGTTCTGGTGAATAATATAGAGAAACTGACAGTAATTTATCCAGTAATTTTCTACCCATTTACAACATTGTCAATTAATTAGACAGCAGCTGCCTGCAAGAATCCGTTTTCTCTTCTGTGTCCTCTCCCTGAATATCTCTTCTTTTTAATATCTTTTCCCTGTCTGTCCACATGCAAAATAAATTGTTAGCTGAGAGAGAGAGAGCATAATTACTAGCAGAGAAAGGGCCTAAATTGACATTCTCACCGCCTCTCGGCTTGGAAAGGTCCTCCTAAGAGGCTTACAGCATGACAAACCTGCTTCGTTAATAGGTTAATCCTTAAGCCTCCCCGGTGCCAACACATCCTCTACACCTTCATGCATTTGCTGCGAACGCACTCATTTCCCTCTCGTTTCTGAATATGTCCACATTCTTTCATCCTTGCTTTCATAATACAGTGCCCTGTGTGCTGCTTTTTGTTGTCTCTGGTTAATTAACGTTTAACTAATACATTGTTTTCACAGTGAGATTTCTCCTTCGCCGTCTTTTTTTCTTGCTCGCCTGACTTTTTCTTCCCCTTCGCTTCCTCATTACTTTCTCTCGTCTTTCTTGCGGTGTCGTCTTTGATTTCAGCCCTGCGGCGAACTGGTGAGTCCTCGCTGTCCTCAAATGAGTAATTAGAATTACACCCAGGCACTGTATAATTGTGGAAGTGTTTCATATATGATTAATATACTGCTAAGCTGCTTCTGTAGCATCCATGAAAATATTCACACAAATACAGTACTGAATTTATTGAATTTGTTTCTGTCTACCTTTGGTCCGTTTGACTTTTAAAAACATCTTTCTCTTGATATAGATGCTTACATGACATACACGTGTTGTCAGCTTTTACCAGTTGACTTTCCCTTGCATACTCTCTCTTCTTCTCTCTCATCCTCTATTCTGAGGATGCTCATCTATAAAAGACACACAGCACTGTGGACGGCAGAAGAACACAAATGGTCTTTGTTGCCTAGCTCCATAACCCTCACCTTCCCCTCACTGGCTTTTTCTCTTCCCTCTCCTCTTACTACCATGCTTTCTAAGACTCTTGCCAAAATGCTGTGATATATTCAAGTTTTGTAGCTAATCCACAACCCCAGTGAAGGTCATCTTTCACCACCAGGAATCATTAAAGCATGACAGCACCTCACTCTGCTGAAGGAAAAGAACTGCTCACATCATGCTCACACCATGAGTCTTTTATGAGAAGACTCACAAAAGTGTGTAAACAAAAGTTTACACACTTTTGTCATTAGACAATGCATTTTTAGCCCTCAAACACACACACATATATAAACTCCAGCCCCTAGCCTTGCCCTCTGCCTTTACACTGTGAGAAAATGGACCATTTTAAAGACCTTCTGCAGTTAGTTTGTGAAATTTTTCCCCTCTAAGATACTCTCCAATTAACTAAAAGTAGTAATATTGTGTATCAATGGAAACAAAGTGGAAACAGCTCACATAAAGTTACTACCTATGTGTGAAGATACAAAAGTCACCAATGTTCTGCTGACTCAGTAACGGCACAGTTCCAGACCTCCTCTGGCATTAACATCAGCACAACATCTGTGGGCTGGGATGGTCCTGGAGTTCCTGGAGCTCTATGAAGAGCTCTATAAATTCTCTATATGTTTAGTTTAGTTTTGTCTTAATGTCTTAATATTTGCTTGCGATGATGTTACTGCAACACAAGGTCCCAACTTAGCCAACTGCATTTGGCTAAGTTGTTAATGGCTGGATACACTGCAAGGGTTTTTCTTTACCATGTCCAGTCTTTTCTTAATAACTGCTGGCCTTCAGCTATGTTCATGCCTGTGTATTTTTCCTCAGAATGTACCAAACTGTTATTATGGCATGTCTTGATGCATGCGCAATCATCCATGTTATTATGGCAATTTCCAACATTATCCGCCTGTTTCACCAAAATCTTTGGTCACAATTCCAAATATAAATGCCATTTATTTTAAGGAGCTCCAGACCTTTTAGCTTCTTGATTTATCTAATGGAGAAATTATGAAAGCGAAATGATTCCCATAGGAAGGGAAACGCACCAAGTAAGCCATTTTCTGTGACTGAAGCTCCTCATATCTGTTCCCCAACAATAAACCCTTCATCACTTCTCCCCTTGCTGTCAGCATGGTATGAAATCAGAATCAACCGGACCTGCTCAGCAATTCCACAGTAATTCATCATCCCGATTAATTAAATTTAATCAAAACCAGCAGTTCTTTAATCACAACCAGAGAGCCTTTTTAAGCAAAAACTATCCACAGACGAGAATCAGGAATAAAGATTCTCTACCCCAACTGTTTTACTCTAGTGCAGTAAAAAAAAACCAAAGACATTATTGACGATGGAGAAATCTAAGGAAAGAAATCTAAGAACTTTTTAAAAGTACTAGTACATGTTACAACTTCAGGGGGCATATACATGCTTTTTTAAAATTGTGTTAGTTGGCTTTGGAATCATTTTATTGAAACAAGAGATATTTAAAAACATTTAAAAAGTCTATATACACTAGTCATAGAAGTCAGTATTTCTAGAGGATATTATTTACTGGTCGTTCCACATCCCTACCTATGGTCTCGAGCTGTGGGTAGAGGGAGAGAGAGGTCTGGGCTTCTCTGCTTGGGCTGCTGCCCCCGCCCCGGATAAGAAGAAGAAGATGGATGTATGGATGGATGGATAATTTATTCCATAGAGTCTCAATAAAAACAGCAAAACAAGGAACATTTTCATTTTTAGCCACATAATTATGTCTAAAATTTATAGTATCAAGTCTCAGATCTTCTGTTTCTTGCTGTCAAGTGGGAAAGCATATTGCCTGTGCACACATGTCAGTATGACCGGTGCTTGGATCCAAACACTTCAGTGTTTTGAAACCTTCATAAATCCCTGTTATACCACAGGATTATAAGGACGTGTCAAAACAGTGAGATGGTGAATGACAATGGATTGTAAAAAGCCTGCTTTTCTCTGCTGAGATTCAAGTGTGTGTCTCTCTGCCCCTGTGCACTAAGCCCAACAACATACCATAAGCTTAGCTCTGATTCAAGAAGGAATGATAATCAACAATTGAGAGGCCAGCAGGAAATTGGCATGACAGGAATTTTTTTACTCAAGGGTTCGCTAATGACGCCAGTCTCATATCTGTGCACAAACCAGATAGATAGATTAGCAGCGACACGAGTGCCACCAGGATTAATTTGGTTAAGCCTGATAGCATTTCACATTAGAAAAGGTTCTAACATAAACGTTCAGTGTGATACTGTGATGCTAACTGTTATTATGCACATTTCTAACATTTCTAAGAAAGACACAACAACCACAGTCATCTCAAGGCACTTGATATTTTGAAATTAAACAACTATGAGATAAAATATAGAAAACCCAACAATTTAATGATGACCTATGAGGTACAAAAAACTCAACTCAACTGTTTCCTTTTAAAAGGAAGAAGTTGAGGACCGTTGTCTGCAGTGACCAGCTGAGGTGATATAAGGGGCAAGAGAAAATAAAAAATAAGACCATACATAATAATATATATATATAAGACTACACTAAAAACTAAAATTACTCAGGTATACTAGGAAGGGGAGACATGCACAAGAAACTGGACTACATCTGACAATTTATGCATCAATAATTTATAAATAAAATACAATTCAGTGAAAAAATCATTTGCATACCTCCTGATTTTGAGATTTGTTTTTTGGTTTTTTTGCATATTAGTCACATGATGTTGCAGAACAAAATTTAACTGGTGATGTAATTTCTTAAGGGAAAAAAAACCTAGGGTAGGATAACTGTTTTTATCATAATTTAAAAACTAGATTTGTGTTTGTGTTGTCTTTGTCTACTATTTAAATTTATTTGAACTGAAACATTTTACAGAAACAACTATGCAAAAAAACGAGGAGCACAAGAAGGGGGCAAAAACAGTTTGATGGCACTGTATATGCATCCCATTAAATATGTTAGCTTATGCATTTCAAATTTCTGTAAGCCCACATGAGACCTGACAGTAAAATAAATCTTCTTTTTCAGAATTGTACTTGTGATTTCAAACTGTGATTGAGTATATGGGTGGGATCTTTGAATAATGCACAGATCTCCAGGTCTCTATATGCTAATTCCTTACACTAGAAATAGATTCTAACTACCTCAACATCTCAAACAATCCATTCACAATCACTTGGGCCACGTCCAGCAGTACAGCATATTTATGTGATATGAAGAAACATATTTACTGTCTTTTCCCCATGAAATGAACTCTTTGCCATCTTTATGTCTTAAAACTAAGCTCTCATTTATAATACATTAAGAAGTACCACAAAACCTTGGATAAAGGACAGCGATGCAAAACACAAACATGAGTGAAAGCAGGAACTGCTACTTTGAAGGAGCATAAAGCTAAAGTGAAACTGAAGCATACTCATAATTTGCTTCAAATATACTGAGACTGCTCATCTGTAATATTTGGGACGCTTTGCCCCGTCTTCAAAGATTAGTGTGCAGCGAGCCGCTGATAACAGCACTGACAGAGTGTACTAAAATCACGACGAGAAGCACAATAGCTTGTTGTATTATAATTTCTATTTCATTGTTTAAAAAATGACATTAATCACAATGGCTCAAATAGCTTTATTCATTAAAAAAAAAAACAACATTTTGAAATTCATCAGTGTCACACCCCACTTTTGTGATCTAAAAGTGCTGTCTACTCAGAGCTGTAGATACTGGGTATCTACAGCTCTGGTATCTACTCAGTGTGCAGTCGTTTTCCTTCATAGATACGCAGAGCTGACCGCTCACCAACGCAGGCTCATGCACACAGAGCCATTAAGAAACCTCAGCACTCTCTGAAATGTAAGACTATTTTATAATAGGAAATATCTTAAACACAGTATAAAAACATTCTAATTGATTTTTTGAAGTTTAACATTTTTACTTTTAAATTTTCAATTTTGAAGTGCTTTATATGCTCGGTGCAATTTCAGCTGTAAAACCACACAGTAAAAGTGCACAAATCTTTCCTGAAACTAAAAGACACAGTAATTCTCATCAGCCACTCAGACAGCAATAACCGTAATACCCAGAGAAGAACCCAGATGAGAGTGCAAAGCTGAGCCATTTTACTGGAATACCTCTCCCCAAGCAGCTCTCTGTGTATGCCTGACCACTGGCAGGCATAATAAAACAGCACACATAGCTCTAGGAGCTAATTATGCCAGTGCTGTTAATCTGTCTGGCTGCCTGTCAGTGTTGGATTGTTTTGTTTGTTTGGACTTGCACTGTTTGCCCTTTGGCTTTGGTCTTGGCATTGATCTGAGTCATAAAAAAAGGCGTGAAAAACACAAAGGGAGAGAGCTCATACAGAAACCGAAACAGAATAAGTTTGTTTGGTGTACATTGCTCATTACAGTCCAACGGGGTTTACAGAAAATGCAACAATATCAGAAATGTGAATATATACAAATTTCAGGGTGAAATTTAAGTCAACATTCTTATTTAAGTCAGTTATTCTGTTTGGCAGAAATCTTAGTGATACAGTTGTTTTGGTTCATTTCAGTCTGAGCCTCTATCAATGTGTAAAAAGTCAAATTAGATTAAAAAGAGAAAGGTATAAAAGTTTTTTAATTTACAAAATAAGGTTTAAACAGCTTAATGTACTACATAATTAAAGCAAGTACTTCTAACACACATGCACACAACATTAGGGCCTAATTAACAGCTCATGTCAGAGCGTTAACATGATCAGCGTGTTTGGCTCATTCCACGATGGCGTGAAACTAATGCCATCTTTTTTCCTCCATATATAATAAACTACAAGCCAGTAAAAATTGTCAATATATTAAGCCTCTCCCTTGCTATGATAACAGAGACATATTTGCTTCCACAATTAAAACTGTCCTGATCATTAGCTGTGTACGTGTATCAGTTAAACAATGTGACTTTGTGGCGGAGGTGTGGTCTCTGGCCTGCTGCAGAGGAGGGGTGACACAGTGAGATCGCAGGGCGGCGTGGAGGCGAGAAGAACAGGTGTGCCTGACATGCTAATGCTAACAGCCCTCTCTCAGGGGCAACGGGAAAAGACAAATGAAGGCAACCAGATGGTGGTTTGCTGCGATTTTGCTGTTGGGGCTCACTGTGCTTGGCACCAAGGGAAGAGACCTAGCAAGGAGGGATTCAGGTCACTACCCTATCGACCAGTCGTGAGATTTCAACTCAAGGATGGCATTACCGCGAACCTGAGAATAAAAGTGACAGCCAGGCAGGGGGAGCAAGTGGTAACGAGCCAGGGGTGTCTGCGTCCTGAGTGATTCAAGGCTATAAACCACAGTTTCTGTTGCCACAAATAAAAAAGGGGCTGTTACTGAAACCTGACACCAGTGTTTGCTTGTGTCTGTTCGTCCGGAGTCACAGACTTGCTCATACATTTTGGAGTTTCAAGCGCAACTTAGATAATCTTTGAAGAAGTCAGGGCAATAACACCATAAACAGCTGGTCCTGTCTTCCAACAGAGACTTAACTAAAAGTGTCTGATCAAATGGTGGAAGGAAAACTTTGAATCCTGATCAGTGTGACTGAGAGTAAGTCATGCCTGTTGTGGCAGGAATAATTGGTTACAATGACGGCACGGTGGTTAGCAGTGTTGCCTCACAGCAAGAAGGTCTGGAGTTCAAGTCCACCATCAGGCCGGGGTCTTTCTGTGTGGAGTTTGCATGTTTTCCCCGTGTTTGCGTGGGTTCTCTCCAGGTAGTCCAAAGACATGCAGTTAGTGGGGATAGGTCAATTGGAAACTCTAAATTGGCCATAGGTATGAATGCAGGAGTGACTGTGAGTGCAAATGGTTGTCTATGTGTGTTAGCCCTGCGACAGACTGGGCCACCTGTCCAGGTTGTACCCTGCCTTTCGCCCCAAGACAGCTGGGATAGGCTCCAGTGCCCCCTGCGACCCTGAAAAGGATAAGTGGCTGAGAATGGATGGATGGATGGACCCCGTGTTTGTGCCAGCTATAGCCGATGAAAGAAACACTGGTTTTATTTTCAGCCACAAAACAAAAAAATAATTTGCACATGATGAATTTCAAAGTACAAAGTTCATACGATACATATACATCACTTTTTCATAGTTTGTGAAATTTCATTGGATAATTGAAGTTTCGTTGAATCAGTATGGAACAAGGAGACTAGATTAACTAGTCTCAATTTTTCTCCTCCCTAGCCTCCTGCCAAGGATATCCAATTAGAAACATTCTAACATGGCAAACGACTCTTTGCACCAGCTGTTCTTTTATTGTTGAATGGAGCTCCTGTATGGATGGATGGAAGTTTTGAACTAGTGCAATACTGTATACACTTTGTGTGGGGTTTGGCGTAGCCACCCTCCACTGTTCTCTAGAAACTTATCCTCATTGAACAAAAACAAGACAGACAGCGATCGATCTTTGTTGGACTTGCAAGCAAGGGAAGCATCCCGTTGGATTCACAAAACCACTGCTTCTCGAACCCAACGTGAAAAGACTTCAACGTCACCTCCCTTCTGCCATCCTTTTATTCAGTGACACAGAA
>VURO01035736.1:17501-28299 GCA_015108175.1 Pelvicachromis taeniatus
GTTGCACTTTTGCACACTTGTTCACCAAATTGTCCTCCGCCTCTCTTTTTGTTGTTCTGCGTCCACGCTCGCCCTGCGAGGCTCGCTGTGCGCTTTGACGAATGCTTTTCGTTTTCATTTAGCACTTTGTGTTGCTGTGTCGTGCTTCTGTGCAGAGGCGTGTCGCCGCGGCGCCCGACACATCTGTCGCCGTGCTTCCTGCGGCACTGTTTGCTTGTGGGCTTCTGTTGTGCTTTGTTTCGCTGCTCGTGTCTGTTTCTCACGGCTGGAAGTCGGTCTGTGTTGGCGCATCGTTGTCTTAAATCGTTGTAGCATCTGATTCATCTGTTGCTACATTCAAGCCATTGATCAGTTTGCTTGAGCTGATTGTGAAGAATCTGGGAAACAATCCAAATGGAGATCAACTGGTCCGTACAAACTGCTCTGCTCTTCTGATTTGACCTGTTTTCTTTGACGTCCTGCAGATACGGTCCGTCACCACAGCTGCGAGGCCACGAGGAGGCCCGTGATTGGCTGCGCTCCCACTCCACCAGCGGCCTGCAGGACTCGGCCAGCAATTCTCCCTTCTCCCCCGGCTCCAGCCTCACCTCCCCCTCTGGGACACGCTTCAACTTCGGACAGCTCGGTATGTCTCCACACCGGCGATGTGTCTTATATAAAACATATGAGTAACGAAGAAATGAAATGCTTGCTAACTTTCGCACCGCCGTATATGGTTTTCACAGCATCAAGCCCGACCTCGTCCGCTCAGATTAACCTTGGCGGTCTGCGCAACAACAGCCTGACCAATCAGGATGCCCCTATTGACCCGTGTTGTGACAACCGTCTGAGAAACTCCTGCATGTCGCTTGACGAGAAGACCCGCACCATGAGCCGATCGGGATCCTTCAGGGATGGCTTCGAAGAAGGTAGGAGCAGACGGGGGAACGCTGTGGCGGCGTGGTGAATGTTCGGGGGCTCCGTGTGAGTCCTGGCCACGTTTTCCTCAGATGTTTGGTGAACTCTGTAATTAGGTGTAATCCTTTTGTAAGAACTGCATGCCCCCGTCCCTCTGTGGCTGCGAAGCCTCAGCTTCCTTATTTCACGTCCTCATGCCAAAGAATTATTATTCCGTTTGTTTAGAGAACATTAGGGCAGATTACAACCCCTCCTCAAAGAAAAGCCCTTTATCCCCCTTAGAAATCCATAATCAGCTTTAGTTCGCCTTTGTTTTTTTCATAAGCTTGTTGATTGGGAAAAGTACCCACCAGTGCTTTTCCCACCAGCGGGCAGACTGTGTCTCTGCTGGAGCCATCCCAATCCTCTGAGCCATAGAAACAGCACTTTGATTTAGAGGAGGAAAAAAGAAGGGGGGGGGGGGGGACCCAGCATTCAGTGATGTCTGCTTTTCACTATAACAAACACATAACCTATTATAATGCTGCTGCCAGACGTGCTAGGAAGTAACGTGAAATACTTTCATCCTGGGAGGTGTGAGGTCATTGGATGCTCACGTGAACATCACACCCAACACTGGAAAGAAATGCAAAGGCGGTGTGTAAATGTGGAGGACCACGCCGTTTAGTCAGACCGTGAGCAGCGACATCACATCCTGTCACGCTTCCTGTGAAACAGCTGTCTGTATGTGTTCTTTCTTCCTCCAGAACTTGGTTGCATTTCGAGCGAGCGCGTGTCTGTCAGGCAGTCCTGTACTCTACAGCGCAGTTTCATTTTTCTCGTCACGCACACCCGATAGTTTCTTTCAGAGTCGGGTGGAATGTGCACGCACAGTCGCGTCGCTGCAAACGTATCATTAAGACAGCGCCGTCCCCGGTCTCTGCCTCGGCTCTTTGTCTGTCCTCTCTTTCACTAGTGGAGATAATGTCAGGGTTCACAGCGAGGTGTGAAGGATATGTGGTGACGTTCAGGATCACTCAGACGTCACTTTCTCCCTCTCACACTCTCTCCCTTTGTGTTTGTGTGCCGGCTCGCAGTGTGTAGGCTATGGGTGTGTGTGTGTGTGCATATTACCCAAGTGTCCAGTTACCCGACTGTTCTTTGAGTGACAGGACAAAAGTCACATTATACTTAAAACACTTTGTCGGACCTGTGCTTTTTGTAAGAGGGACACCATTATACAGCTTCGCTCCACCCCCCCACCCCCCCTCCCTAAAGCCTCCTTTTACCATTGTTGTTCTGACCCTCTTCCTGTATCTACAGCTGAAAGAGACGCAGCGCTACCGACGCCTGTATGTGAATAATAGTGGATATGAGTAGTTAGGAAAAGATGTAAACCAACAACGATGATCTAAAACTAAAGAGCAGTAAATCTAAATGTTCTCCTGCTGGACCAAAGGGAGATAAAAGGAGTCCTCTGTGAGCTCACATCTCATACTTACGAGGCTATTTATGGACTAATAAATCAGCTGGGATCGGCACAGCCGCTCGGTGCGGTTGATGACATCACACTGCTGATCCGCTCTGATCTGCTCACAGCCAGGAAACAGTGCTGGCCTTGTTTCCCTACCTCTGATGTGTTATTACCAGTTGAGTCATTAGTTGCGCCACAGTCTGACTGCAACATGTAGTTCTTTATCTCGGCAGTCATTATGTCATTATGAGGAGGTGGGCAGGCGCTGGGAAGACTGGGAGGAACCGTGCTGGGTGGGCAGTGTTGGAAAAGAGTGGGTGGTTGGTGAGGGGAGTGTGGGAGGTCTGCTTGTGTCTGCAGATGTACTGTCTAATCACCACTTTCACATGTTGTCTCTTCAGTTCACGGATCATCGCTGTCTCTGGTCTCCAGCACTTCGTCCATTTACTCCACGGTGAGTTCAGAACCTGCCTCGTTACACAGTTAATGAGGGCCGAGTGTGAGCGGTTCTCACGGAGGCCAGGTCAATAACACACTTTTAATAGTGATGCAGAAGAGAAGCAGGGCATGTTTTCTGCATAAATGATTTTGGGTAGATGAAGAGTAAGAAACATTTCAACGTAACTGCTACTGAACAAAGCGTGTCCTGTTGTTGTTGTGGTGTCTAAAAGGCAAAATCTCATTTTAGGCAGCAGCGCCACGATTCACGTGGAAACTGGAGAAACCAGTTTGTTGCTCTGTCAGTGCACGTATCATACACGGAGTGCACGATTTGGTGAATTTACCCATTAATCCACGCAGATGTGTGACTCGAAGATCCGGTGAGAAGTCGTCTGTTTGAGGTCACACGGACAGCCCACGAGTATGCACTGCAGCCAATCAGAGGTTTACGCTTCACAGTGTAGCTCCTCCTCCCTGTGTGGGTTTCCTTACCTGGGCAGGTGTAGCAGGGGAACTCTCAGATACAGGCTGGGTTTTTTTTTTTTTTGGATAAAGAGTCACAGAGGGGAAGGAGAGTGGAAGCAAAATGATGGCGACTTTATCCTTGACAGGCGCTGTCGCATCGTGGCAACTGACGGTAGGCATGAGGCGGAGCGGGGCCATAGATGGGCTGCAGCAGTGTTGTTCTGTCGGAGTGCTGAATACTGCCGTGAATTATGCGGATTTACTTTTAGTTATTGCTTTTTCTTTATAAAAGCACTAAATTATATTGACATTTGAAGAGCTGCTGAAACAGACGTGTGCTGTTTTGTCTGCGTTTCGAGGATACGCCGGTCGTGTGTGCGCGCAGTGGACAGCTGCGTTTGTGGACAGGTGCTACTTTGTAGCCCACAACACAGACGTGCTCGCACCGCTGTGCACATGCGGATACTTTGGATGATAGAAGCTGCTGCGTGCTGCTGACCGATGGAAAATCATGGCTTATCAGCTGTTTTGCTCACACTTTCAGGCGTTTTCCTGAAACATCGTCGATCACACAGCAAAGGTCTCTAAACTACATTTTGTATTTAAAAGCTTTACGTTAAATCTCATTTCTTATCTTCAAGATTGGTGGAAAAGCGAGGCTTTTGCTGCGTCGCTGTCATTGGTTGGAAATGGCGTAGGAAGGCTTCGTATGAAGTTGTAGCCTCAGGCAGGCACTTGTGATCCAACAGCACGCTGACCTCTCGCTATCAAAGATGTTTCCGTTGCAGTGTGTTTGCACATAAACGTGGGTGTTGCGTGTTTCACTGTTTTGGTGAACAGCAGCAGGGCGTGTTGTGTTCGTGCGAGCGTTTGTTTTGCGTGCTCTCACTCTGTACATATTTGACTACCTGTCTTTTCTTACTATTGTTCCGTGTGGAGCCTGTCGAGACAATGAACCTCTCAGTGACGTGCCTTTAGGAGGACTTCTCTACTTTCCAGACAATATCCTCCGCAGTTTATAAAGCTCGTCTCCATGGAGCTAACATTCAGACGCGAGTGCTCCCACCTCCGCTCGGCTCTTTAATTAAAGCCCGTCTCAGTTCAGTCGCTCTGCCCTCTAATGCTTTTCTTATCTTCTGCTGTTTGTTTTACAGAACGAGGAAAAGTCTCAGTCGGAGGTAAGCATCAGCCCGCCCACAGCACCTCTCTCCTCTTTAATTTTCTGCACGCAGCCGCTGGACTTGTTGGAACATGGTCGGATCCAGACACACGTGCAGCCGTATTGTGACTGGCCCTGTAGCAAGCTCCTGTTCCTGTGAACACCTGCGTGGGCTCGTGTATGCCATTGCATCGCTGCACCTGAACTTCGGTCAGAGCCTCAGAGCTTCAGTCCTGGGAGCCTGACGCTTCTGATGCTGGATGCATTTATCTGCTCAGCGTTACACGCATGCTCCATGGAGGCATGCGTGCATTTAAATCTGTGTGCGAACGCTTTTGTTGTGGTGCCTTTTGATATCGTGCTGTTTTATTCTTTTCTCCGCAGATCCGCAAGCTTCGGCGGGAGTTGGACGCCTCCCAGGAAAAGGTTTCAGCCTTGACGACACAACTGAGTGCAAATGTAAGGCAACAAGCACTCCAGAGCATGCAAACACAAACTGTTGGAGTACATCAGTCAAAACAACCGAAGGGGGTTCAAACCCTTTTATTATATATGGTATATAGTTTATATTTTCTAAAGATTGAGCTAATAAAACCATTTTATGTCAGATCATTTCATACATGCTGATCGTGTTGAGCCTGCAGACTGAGGGGATAGCTCCTGCAGGTATGATTTTACTGGCAGAACGATCAGAACATCTCGGAGCATCTCTAGACACGAGCATGTGTGCCAACCCCGCTCCTGCATTGCACAAGTCCTGCCACGCTCAGCTGGTAATCTGCAGCCTGAGTGGGCGCCTGCTGGTGCTTTCACTGTGGAGTAGAGATATGGAAGCAAGGCAGAGGTGTTACATTACAGCAGTGTCAAGTCCCAGCACAGTGTCGAGGTTTGTCCCAGATAAAGATTTGTTGTCGATGACGCCTGGATACACAAAGTGCGCACGAGCGCTGAAAGACAGACGCAGCCGGCGCAGACAGGAGCTGTGATGGGGAGGTGGGCTTTGTTCAAATGTGATGAATTATCTGAACACGCCTTGAAGCCCCGGAGGCCGACAACATTTTTCTGCTCGAAAAAGTCACGACTTGAATTGCATGTCACTCAGCACTCAACGCTCACACACATTTCTACAGGCGTACGCAGGAGATTTATATTCACAGGCCAGAACATAATAGTGCAGGATGAGCAAGTTCACCCATGTCTAACTGTTTAAATCGCCATAATGAGCCGTGTCACTCAGAAGGGAAAGTTCAAGTCTTTTGTTGTATCTTCGTCTCCAGTTTTAATCCTGGGCCCTCGCACTATTTTTCTTTGACATGTCATATCACAATTCTGTGTATTTCTTTTGAACTTTGAACACATACTCATGTTACCTCCTTCTCAGAAGGTCGAGTAAAAAAACTGAACGAGTGACACCAGGTCTGACCAATCGTGGCCCGCCTCTGGCCTTGAATGAACCGACTGTTTTTGGAACAGTTGTCCTCGTAATGTGCCAGCTCCACTAGATAATAATGTTTCCCAGAACATTATTGTCTAGTAGATTATTTGGGTGATGTTTTCGTTCCGCTGTGAGGACGGATTGACTAACATGTTTGGGCTTTAGCCTCAAGGTTGAAGCGTTTACGTCAGCATGTCTCACTTTTTCTCATCTCATCCAGTCGTTCAGAAAACGTAGCCTGTTCATTTTTTCTTATGTGCATGAAAAATGTTTTCATGCACATAAATAATGTTATAAAACAGATGCAATTCTTTATCCATTAACCTTTCACTCTAATATTATATTATTTTCTGACACCAGTATATGGTATCTTTGACTTCCTGCCAGTTATTAAGCTGTAACTTGATTGTTTCTGGTGAAGGCTCACCTGGTGGCAGCGTTTGAACAGTCTCTGGGGAACATGACCATAAGGCTGAAGAGTCTCACCTTGACGGCCGAGCAGAAGGTAAAAAAAGCTCCTATTTTTCTGGAGAAAACCAAAAAAATGTTTGGTTACTAGCGTAACCCTGGTTCTCTGATGTTTGAATGAAAACTACTGTGCACATAGTCTCTGCAGGTGGTTGTCAGGTTGGTCATCATACTTTTTCTGTACAGGACTCCGAGCTGAACGAGTTGAGGAAGACCATCGAGCTTCTGAAGAAGCAGAACGCTGTGGCTCAGGCTGCCATCAATGGAGTCATTAACACACCTGAACTTACCCCTAAAGGGGATCGCACAGGTACTGAAAATAACAGTAACGCCTCACAAAGTACAGCAATTTGAATTTGCGGCAATAATATAAGAATTTTGAACTGGGAATCATGCACAGCCGCTCTCGTGTCGAGGCGCTGTACTACAAAGGTCATTATGGGACACATTGTGATGACAGGTGTCTCCCCAGCTGGCAGTAATGGCAGTCCGCAGCAGCAACAACACAATCAGCAGCCAGACCTGCGCATCAAGAGACAGCACTCCTCCGACAGCGTCAGCAGCGTCGCAAGCGCCACCAGCCACTCGAGCGTGGGTTCCAACATGGATGCCGACGCCAAAAACAAGAAGAAGAACAAAAAGAACTGGGTAAGCGCTCCAACAAGTCCGGTACAACGAGGTGACTGCACTGTGTGACTTGACCAGCAAGCAGCCTTTTTTCCTTTCTTCTGTCTCGTGTCTGTGCATTTTCACATTTGTGTTGGTGACACACGTTTGGTTTCTCCTCTTTAGCGCTCTTTGACTGGCGAGAAGGTGATTACAAACAGTACTTTGTTAGGCTCAGTGTTATTTTACAGATCAAAAAAACGATTTTCGATATCTGGCTCAATGTGATTGTAGTATTTGTCTTTTGACCTGCACACTTCGTAGTCGTTGCTTTCTGGGTCGTGTTGTCCCACTGTGGATTCCTTAGTGTTCCTTTATTAGTGATCATACAGCAAATGTCACACTTTAACTTCAAGTTTGTTGTTGTTCAAAGACTTTTTTGTGCACCGGAGGACAAGTCCGAGATGATGAAGTACGAAGCTTTTCTTACTCCCCCTCTTCCTCGTGGTTAGCGCGTTGGCCACCTGTGCTTGTCAATACAGACGTTGTCAAATGTCAGGAAGAGCAGTGTAGCACTTTTAGACATCAGATCCTCTAGAGTTTCCTGCCTCTAGGTCACAGTGATAATAAAATACCACTGCTTGAATAGATGACACCCCCACAGGAGCCTCCCCCATGCAGGTGCTGCTCAGACAGTGAGTGATGTGTTGAGTGCATGGGGGCAGCGTGTGTTGGAGAGTATATAATGGCTCATGAAAGACCCCTCGCTTCATGGTGGCTGTGATGTGATTTGGCTTGCAGCTGCCTGGAAGTCACATAGACTCTGCGGTCCTGTAGGCGTCTCTGGTTTAACACATTATCACCCCAAACCCACGTGAACATGTGCTGTTTTGTCTCTCTGTCTTCCTGTGCTTCGCTTCATGTGGCAGGTGTATGAGGTAAGACTGGTATGCTGTGTGAAATGAGAGGAGAGAAGCCTAACCCCTGCACTTTCATAGGTCACTAACATCAGCCCTCTTCTTCCTCTCCTGCACTTTGCTGTCGCCGTAGTGCCTTTCCTTTCTAACTCTACTCCTCCCTGAAAACTGCTCTCATGACGCTTGAGCTGGCTCATTAAGGAAAGATTCACCTGAAAATGTCCGTAGAAGCATAATGTTTGGGGTTGTTGTAGGAGATTGACAAAAAAAAAACTCAAAGAAGTGACACGAGTGTGTTTGGAGCTGTAGCTCGGAGTCAGTCATCAGACGGTTTTCTTCCCTGTTTCCTCTTCCTGTGACTCACTGGCTGTTTTCCCACTACTTCCCCTCTCTGCAGCTTCTTTTTAATAACCTCACCTGTTTTTTCCTTTTGTTGTTTTCCTGCAGTTGCGGAGTTCTTTCAAACAAGCGTTCAGCAAGAAGAAGTCTCCAAAGTCGGCCTCCTCTCACTCTGACATCGAGGAGATGACGGACTCTTCGTTGCCATCCTCTCCCAAGCTGCCTCACAACGGCACGTCAGCCACCGGCCACGCGCTCAGGAACACGCACTCCAACTCGCTGTGTGTACAAGCTCAACATCTGCATGTGGTCAAACTGCTCACATTGCACTGTTTTAATGCTTCGAACGGCATTGCCCCGTGTGCACATACAGATTGTCGGAGTGCTTGGACAGTGAGGCCGAGACGGTGATGCAGCTGCGCAGCGAGCTCAGGGAGAAGGAGATGAAACTGACCGACATCCGCCTGGAGGCTCTCAGCTCTGCACATCAGCTGGATCAGCTCCGCGAGGCCATGAACCGCATGCAGGTCTGCAGATTGAGACCGAGCATGCTGGTGCACACATGTGCTTGGCAGAAGCGGACATGATGTGCATAAACATCCGAAAATAATCTTTTGTGTGCAGGTGGAGATCGAGAAGCTCAAGGCGGAGAATGACCGTCTGAAAGTGGAGAACCAGGGCAGCAGGACAGGCTCCCAGGCCTCCATCTCATCTTCTCCCCCCCCTCACCCACACAGCCACACCCCAGGGCCGGGGCCAGGGCTCTCGCAACATAGCCTCAACCTCACGACCAGTGAGTCCACCAGCCTGGGTAAGACCGGATCTGCTCAGTTTGGGATAGATTTATCTCAAACACCAAGATGAAAGTTGGGGCATTCTGTTAAACATAATAAAAATGTTTTGCTGTGGAGCAGTGGCAGTGATCATCAGGTGTACTGTTGTCTTCCGGTCAGACATGTTGCTGGACGACACGGGCGGAGAAGGAGGGAGGAAGGAGGGGCGGCACGTGAGGATCGTCGTCAGCTTGGACGAAGACAGCAAGTGGGGAGAGGTGAGACTAACAAATGCTGTCTGGTAGTTTTAGTCAGTGAAGGCTTTAATCGTATCTGTCGGCTTTTGGTATATTCAACTTTCTTCATTTTCCAGGAGGCGCGACCTCGACACTTTCTCATTGGTTGCATCGGTGTTAGTGGCAAAACTAAGTGGGACGTCCTGGATGGAGTAGTCCGACGCCTTTTCAAGGTGAACATGGTTACGGATCAGAGAGAAACGACTCATGGCTGGCTGCATTTGACACCTTTGTTTCTTTGAAGAGCAAACAAGCTGAATGCTGTATCTCTGACAGGAGTACATCACCCATGTGGATCCGGTGAGTCAGCTGGGCTTGAGCTCAGACAGCGTGCAGGGATACAACATTGGAGAAGTCCATCGGCCCAGCAGCCCCAGCGCCGCCAACACGCCTGAGCTGCTGCCCTGCGGCTACCTGGTGGGAGACAACACCATCAACATCCAGCTCAAAGGTACCGGGCTCTCAGCGTGCCAGGAATACGGACGCTGTTCTGTTGTGCTTGTTGGTAGGGAGCGATCACATTCAGAAGCTGGACCCACACAGGAAAGAAATAATGGAGGCGACTATTTGTTAAGTTTATAATTAGATTTAAATGATCTTTGGGGGGAGGAGGAGTTTAGCTTAAATGTCCTAAAGACAATAACATGAAGATATTTGACAAACTCGGTCATGTTCAACAAACTGCTGACCTCCCGTGACATGAATGTACTCGTGTGTCCAGGTGCAGGCAGTGAAAACGTGGACTCGCTGGTGTTCGACACGCTCATCCCCAAGCCGATGCTGCAGCGCTACGTCTCCCTGCTGAAGGAGCACCGGCGCATCATCCTGTCAGGCCCCAGCGGCACAGGAAAGACCTACCTGGCCAATCAGCTGTCGCGGCACCTGTTGCTGCTGGAGGGCCGACCGCTAACTCCGAACGCTGTCGTCACTTTCAACGTGGACCACAAGTCCAGCAAAGTAAGCATGCACACAGATGTCTGTACATGCTGTAAACCCAGGCTGCAGAATATAACAAGCTGCAGAGGGAGTCCTCTGTAGTGGCTCGCAGGAGGTGCTCACCTCTGACAGCTTCATATCTAAGGTTTCTACGGTTACGTAGGTGTTTGTTTGACTCTTGAATAAAATTTATTCTTTATGTTTTGTAGTTTGCAAAACTGTAAACAACCGCTTCAAATGTAAAAGTTTAATATTAGGGCAATAGTTATTTAAATGTATCAGAGCAATTTGATATTGCTCTGATATAAGTTAAGGTGGTTCATCTGATAAGGATGCCTCCTGGGCGCCTCCTGGGCGCCGTGTTCCGGGCATGTCCCACCGGGAGGAGGCCCCGGGGCAGACCCAGGACACGCTGGAGAGATTATATCTCTGGGCTGGCCTGGGAACGCCTTGGTGTTCCCCCGGATGAGCTGGAGGAGGTGGCTGGGGAGAGGGAGGTCTGGGCTTCTCTGCTTGGGCTGCTGCCCCCGCGACCCGGCCCCGGATAAGCGGCAGAAGATGGATGGATGGGTGGGTGGATGGGTGGGTAGGTGGATGGATGGGTGGGTGGGTA
>VURO01035738.1:0-16058 GCA_015108175.1 Pelvicachromis taeniatus
GAGTGAGAGACGGAGAGAAGATAAGTTAGTAATTTAATAATTTGTTGTTTTCATTTGCAAATTCTGTCTCACCTGATTCATTTCTCCGGGGAGATCAAACTTTTATGGATGATATTGAAGCGGAATCTTCCTTTAAACGCATTTTTGTGGCGTTTACTGAGTTGCCTCAGTTAAGACGATCTTCTCTCTGAACTTGCCAGCCTGAACTGAATGTTCTGAATTTCTTGTTCTTCCGTAAACACATGCACTTAAACGCAGCACTTAAACACAGTGGCTCATTTTCACCAGAAACGATTCTTTTTTTTTCTTTTTTTTCTCGGCTCTTCTTGTCCCTGAGTTTCGTAGGTTGGTCACAGAGCCCGGTGCATGCTGGCACAGTAGTAACCGGGGCTTTGCTGACATCACCCGCGGCAACGGAGCCTCCATCGTGGGGAAAATCCTGTTGCTGTGGCAACCACGTTGCTCCGTGCTTTTGAAGCTTTTTGCTGTAATTGGACGGAGAAAGGATGCAAAGAAACATTATCTGATGGACATTGATGGGATGGGAGGATTGTGCTGATAAAGTTAGAGAAACGCTGACCTCAAAAATGCAAACAAATCGTGCTGCGTTTACGTTCCCTTAAAAAAAACAAAACAAAAAAAAAGGCAGTGCTCTTTGTATTTTCTCCAAGGACAGATTATTTCCACTCAGCCGAAACTCCACAGGGTATTCCTTCATATACATTCCCAGAGACGCCACCTCTGAACTATACAATAAATAAATAACTGAAAACACAAGTGAGCCTTGAAATTACACATTGGAGAAAGAAGATGGGGTGAAACTCGATGTCTGGAAAAGAGAAGTCCTTTCTGGTTAATTTGACACAGAGATGAGTAAGAGCTGATGGGTAGCTTTTAAAGGAATAATATAATCAATTAGTCATTTTAATTAAATGAAACTCTGCTTAAATATGTTGACCATCACTGACTTTTTCCAGAAAACTGTGCTTCAAGAGAACTTAATGAACCCTAACACCTCATCAAGAAATTATAGAAGTTCCTCCAAAAATTTAAGGACCTCTGAGACCTTCTGCTAACAATTAGTGAACAGAGTGAAGCCTTTGAGAATTACTGAAAATTCCTTCTTAAGCATAGTGAAGAAACCATATACCTTCAAGAAAAAGAGAGCCCTCACTGATCCATTCCAATAAAATAAACCTTAAGATGAAAATGAAAAACTCACTACTTCAAATTTAGGATATACCAGCCGCAGGAACCCTTCCAGAGCGCCTCAAACTTCTTTCAGGGCCACAGGACCAGTCTCAAGGAGGGCTGTAATGTGTTCACTGACTCTTGTAATAATACACTTTTGGGGCTCCGAAACCCCTCCAAAAACCCATTGAGAAACTCAAGGAATCTTATTATTCCTTTGCTCGGGAACATTCTTAATAATCTCTGCTGTATTCCCAGACTCCCCCAAGTCCTTCCATCCCCATCATGAAACACACGCTGCTTGGTGAAAGGAATGGGGGCAAGGTTAGGAGCAGCCTGACACCTTGTGGCAAAAAGGCAAAAGTGCATGAGAAACTTGGAAGGCTGTATCACAGCCCTTCATGACTTTTGTGTTTCAGAAAACCTGTATTTTAGTTGCTTGTAAATGTATTGTTAAACCAAACAAGGTGCGTGATTAAAGCAGCGGGAGCTGGGAAATTAGACAGGAAGAGCTTTGGGAAGTGTTTCATGAATAATTCAGACCAGCAAGTGGAAGTGTTTGCTAAAGCCCCAAGGGTCAGATCCCGCTTCTCACCTTGCATGTTGAAGAAAAGTCAGTTACATATTCACGTCAGCACTTTACCACGCCTCGACACGTCTCAGTGCCGGCTGCTGTGCGAACCTTTTTTGTCACTGTGTGCAGTTGTTAGACAGCGCCAATAAAACTGGCCTCTTTATGGTCCTTTGGTGTGACCGAATCTCTGTCCATCAAACGAAACCAGTCTTCAGTGGGCTTTGAGGGGAATGTGGGTTTTTGCTTACTAGTCGAGGAGAGAGCAGAAAGAGGAGGAATGTCTAACATCCACATACGCGTATGCGATTGTCCTCAGTGGGAAGCCACAACCATTCAGCAACAGTCATTTCTGTCATCCCTTGGGGCAGAGAGAAAGTTGGATGTCTTTTAGTACTGGAGGATTCCGAAATATTGTCACTGATATGCACAGTGTACTCAACATGAAAGTTTTTTTTTTTTCTCCCTCCTGCGGTCAAGTTTTGATTGAATACAAGTGTGATTACTTTGATTCTCTTATTGCAAAGCAAGTAATCATTCGGCTTCTGGGGAAATTCAACCTCTCTTTGCAGTCTGTGTCAATGGCTTTAAAAAGGGAATGAGTGAAAAATCCTTTCTTGGACGAATACTTTTTAATCCTTTAAAAACATCGAGATGTCCACCCACCATGTTTTTTTTTCTGTTTTTTAGATCCACTTTTGAAGGTTACAGTGTATCCTTCAGTGAGAGTCAGTGGGAGCTCAGACAAAGTGCAGGATCTTTAGGCATGAAAAGATGAATTAAAATACTTCTGTTTGAGGTTGTCATAATTCATGCATGACAGGGTTAAATAACAATAATTACAATGACACACGTCATACATCTATAGTAACATTAAACGTCCAGTGGGTGGCAGGGTATGGAGTGACGCATCAGTGTCCAATGTAGTGGTTTATGTGCAAGTACACCATCAACACTGACACAAATACAAGAAAACAGCCTTTGAATAGCTGTCCACTGTAGTGACCACTATGCTTGATGTGCAGTCAACAATTACATCAGGCCTGACAGATCTTTGACAAAGACTTCTTTGTCAAACAGGAGAAATATAAATAAAATGGAGAAACATTAAAGCAAGTGAAAGCTGAAATTCTGTAATAAAGATAATGTTAGCTTAAAGCAAAATGTACTTAATTTGCACAAAGTAAGTAATGTCTTACTTTGTGCAAATTATGATGCAAAAATTCAGTCTGGTATTAAAAAATAAAGTTTAAAAAAAAAAACATGTGTCATTACATTTAATACAGGATTTAGTTCACATATCAAATTCAAGATACATTTTTTAACATCAAGGATCGTGAGACCTGCAGACCATAACCTGACAGGACAGAGACCCAACTGGTTTTATTTAGCCTTAGTCGATTATACACCTGTTTCACAACACAACACTTCTTCTTTCACTGCTCCTTTTAGGTGTGACCACAGCAGATCATCTGCCGCCACCTCACCCTCTCCCCAGCACCCTCTTCTGTCAAACCAATATCTTCCTTCACTACAAACATGAATCTTCTCTGTGGTCTTTCTCATTTCCTCCTGCCTGGCTGCTCATTATATTCAGCATCTTTTGTTCTGTATATCCTCTTTCTACCCCACTTCTGCCCTCACACCAACTCTGGAGCATGACAGCCCTCACCTCCACTACTTTAACTGTCTTTAACTTTCACTGTGTATTATTTGAGTAAGATGCTAGCTTGCTGTGTGGCACAGACCATCCAAGAACTTTGGCTTCCGTTTTGGTGAGTGAAATCCTATTGCTTTGTTAGTCTGGTACCAAGCTACTGAGCATTGCACCAATATAATCTATGGATGCAGCTTACTAACCAAGCTAGCTAGTATTAGATGATACTGATTAGTATTAGCTGTTAAGTTAGCGCACAACCCTTTCGTTCAAATAACGTTGCATCTGACTTCAAAGCATGAACAGTGAAGATTTAAAATGTCTGGACTTGGGTAAATGCCAGTTAGTCTTTTCACATTGCTGCACTGATTTCACACATCCTTCTTTTTTTTTATTGAAGTACCCCATGTTACATTGTGCCATGTTGCTCCAGAGTACTCCATATTGGATGTGATATACTGGTTGCTAGGGAAACATATGTATTACTCGAGTGGTTGGCAATGGTTCCTGGAAGTTTCTGGATCTCACTGCGTAAAACTGGTTACGAAGAAGACGGTGTGCCAAAAGCCTGACAGATTGCCACAGTTGCCAGTTTTTCATGTTTACCAGACGGTTGTGGACCGGGTCCATGCTTGCGTGACCTGACCCTTATTGACTTGACCCTACATTGTTACCAGGATTGGTTCATACCCAAAATGGTGGACAAGTTCACATAGTTAGTGGTCAAGTGTCTATAAAACCTCAATAGACTGCTAAATGAGTCAGAGTGTACCTTACCTCTTGTGCTATAACAACAAGCCCCCTCCACAACCCTGAATTAGTCAAATGGTTAAGCCAATGCATGGAAGGACAAATTAGCCTCTTCTTTAAACTGAGAGGTGTCTTGTGTATATTTTTATTATTAGAAAGTATCAAGGTTCCCCATGCTTTCTACACAGATAATAACCACTTGTCTCTACCACTGAGCCGGTAACGTCTCTCTTTCAGTTTCTTTTGAATAAAGTTCAATGAATAAAGTTTGAATAAAGTTGAATAAAGTTTCCTGTGAATAAAGTTCACACCATCAGTATAGCTTAGTCCAGCCTTATTCGGACCATATGTGCTGGTCATGTTCATATTTTTAACCTTTATTTATTTTGGATTTATTACAAGATCTGCCTTTTACATTTTATATGTAATCCATGAGCACAGACAAAACTTAGAAAGAGATACTCATTTTTTTGTTGGTTTTCATTTTTTCTTTCTTTTCAGAGGTTGGAAAAAAATTATGTGCCAAGCATAACATGAATGCTGGGAAATACCTCTCTGATACAGCGAAGGACAGTTTGTCATCCAACATGGTGACTTAGAGGAAGCGTGAGGGACTTTCTGTGGCTTGCCTGCACATGTAGCCAGTAACTAAAAGTCTCACTCCCATCTTTCTCAATAACTAAGAAATCCCAGTTTAATTTATTGTGTGTTACGGCCTTGTTCTGCCAGAACTCCCACTGTGCAGGGCATTGAAACCATAATATTAGCTCTACAATCACATGATAGACTGAGCATGCTGAAAACCACTGTCTGCAGACTGACCACTCTTCCCTCCCTTTCCTGCCACTTCTGATCTCTTTTTGTGTTTTGCCACAGAATCACCAAAATAGCCCTCTTGGCTCTGTGAAAACGTATTTTGATGACACCGACCTAAATGGCTGCTACGCCCTCCAAAAAAAGATGGGAAAATTCAGATGGCTGGCTAATGGCTCTGGTTACTTGGCCTGCAGCGAAGTTGGCGAGGTCTCTCAAGGCTACACCAACAGGAAATTTCATTAATCCGGAGCTGGGATGAAGTAGTTCACCCCCTTCTTTATTTAAGGCTTTGCCAGACTTTCAGCGGACCACCTCGGCTGTCCTGTTAGAGAAGAACAGGAGTGGGAGGCCTCAGGGCTGACTAAACCTTCCCCTCCATGTGCTCCCTAATTGGTTTAATGACTGTAATTATCTGCTGGGGTGCATGTTGTGCCGGGGACGATTAATGGCCTCCAAAACATATGCAGACAGGCGGAAATTAAGAGAGGGGGGCACTGAGACAAAGAATAGCTGTGCAGAAGAAAAGAGCCATAAAGCTGCAGAGGGAGACACGTCCCGCTGGTTAAGAGAAATAGAACAATGACACAGCACTTTGAGTTTTTTCTTTTTCTTTGTGGGACTTTATTGGTTGAAATATTCTACGAAGTTAAAAACAACAACAACAACAAAAAAACGTAATGAGATGTAATCTGAGACACATATGGACATATAAAACATATGCCACCCATGCAGTTAAAAGGTAAAAGTTAACCTTAATGATGTTCTAGAAAACATCTGTATATGAACAACTACTTACATATAAAAAGACTTGGGTTGCAGTACCACTAACAGCCTGTAGGTGCTCTCTTTAAGAGATTTTCCTCTTAAGCGAGTTAAAAGAATTGGTATACAACATGTCTCCTGTTTACTATCACTGGGGAGACTGGCTGAGTCACAATAAATGTACATTTCTGCAGTTACAAATAGCAACACATGATGAAACTGAAAAGGACCTATTTTCTCTAATGGTTGAAACAGGAAGTGGCTGACTATTGGCGGACGCAATGCCTAGAGGTAGATTTAAAAAGCTTCATTATGACATAGAGGATGCTGGTGGATTTCCTGAGGCGCTGGAAGAGGCCTGTAGCTGAAGTTGTGTAGGTGTGGGACAGTGAGCAGACACACAAGAAGTCAATATCAAAAGAAACTTAAAACCCAAAGAGAGGAGCCTGGGAGGAAATGAGTTCTACTACACTACAGCAGATAATGTGAGACGGTGTGGGTGGAAGAGCCTGTTTTGATATACAGCAGACTGGCTGGTAATTAGTTGATGCCAGCCATGTGTGCCGGTAAATGACCTGGCAGGTACTGGGGAGTATAGTCACGCCACCAGGAGCCCACATAGCCAAAGGCACAAAGAACAAGAGAAAGAGAGGAGACAGAAAGCAATCAACGGGTCTGCGCTGTAGGCATGAGGGGGTCGTGATATTTTTCATGTAATCAATAAACTGTTTGATGTGAGATACTTGTGCAATATCCTCAAAATTATAATCAGGTTGTACCAAAAACTCCCTGAAAAGCCTTCAGTTGACCCAAAACGCTGCAGTGAGAGACTAGAAAGAGAGCGCATTCTGGCTTCTCTTCACTGACAATTGAATTTAATATCCTTCTCCTCACACATAAGGACTTTAATAATCAGGCCCTCCCCGAGCCTGGTTCTGCTGGAGATTTCTTCCTGTTAAAAGGGAGTTTTTCCTTCCGACTTTCGCCAAGTGCTTGCTCACAGGGGGTCGCCTGATTAATGGGCTTTTATAAAACGCCTTGGGGCGGTTGTTGCTGTGATTTGATGCTAAATTAAAAATTATATTGAACTAAACTAAAATTAAAATCAAAATTACTTGCACATTTGTTCAGCCAAGAGTGTTTAAAAATCCCTGTTTCCCCATTTTAATATTATTTTCATACCTAAATTCTTTTACGTCATGGCTACATGTTTATGCTGCGTCCAATTATCTGTGTCTGGCTTTATTTGGACATTCCCATATTTGTTTTTAGCTCTGTGTACGCGAAGAACCACTGACCGCCCGAGTCAAATTCCTTGTGTCAACATACTTGGCCGGTAGTTCACTTGGCTGTTTTAGGCGCATGTCTCCTTACGCGACAGGTGTCTCAGCCTATCAGAGCGGTTGCCACTCAGCCCATTCGACTGGTCTGCCCATGTTTACCTCTCTTTAATCAAATCTGGATTTTTCTGGCTCCAGAATCATAAAACACTACCAGCGAAGCGTAAACTCTAATCTAGTCATGAATAGAGCCATTCAGGATCCTGCAGATCACATTTCAGACATGTTTTTCTCAAATGTACCTCGTAAGTAAAAATTAAGACAATATAGTCCACACGCAGAATTACATGTTACTGTTCTTACTTTTGAAGTGTATCTGGTCTCTGTTGCCCATTGATTTTGCTGGCATTGTACTGTGCAGTGATTCAGTCAAATCAGAAATTACTTTTCTCCTTTAATGCACGCCAAGATCCTTTAACCATAAACTGGACTGTCGTAATCAATTCTCACAGTTGGCATCTGTTTTGAATGGAAGCATATGTTTAAATCTGTCACATGTGTAGTTACAATTATGTCTGCACCTGTACAAAGAAAGTTTGTTCTGTATTAATTGGACGTTGCTGCCTTATTTACTATCCAGCTTTCAGCTTTTGGTTTTATTTACTCTGTTAATTACAAAACCTTCGTGTATACAGAAGAAGCCAGAAAAGCAGCACCATGATGAATACCAGAGG
This sequence comes from Pelvicachromis taeniatus, assembly GCA_015108175.1. NCBI lineage: Eukaryota > Metazoa > Chordata > Actinopteri > Cichliformes > Cichlidae > Pelvicachromis > Pelvicachromis taeniatus. Next base: position 7,762 of record VURO01035738.1, read on the forward strand.
CGGGCCAGATATCGACAGTATTGATACCAACATTGGTATCGGTATCAGAACGATATTAGTTCATTACTTTAATCGATACTTTAATTCTATCCTCCAAGTTCGGTATGTAGCAAACTGAATTGTTCAATAAGGTTTTCTTATTTTTTGAAGCGAAAAAATAGATCTCAAACATGCACTATGAACAACATTCATTTTAACTATAGCCTTCAGCTAAGTGCTTTAGAGGATATATAAAAAGCTGAAGGGTGGGTTTTGTTGTGCTAACTAACTATGGAAAGTAAAACATTTAGTTTTTATGATTTACTTTATAGATTTAATGGTCATTAAAATGTGCTCCAAGTTTGCAAACTGATGATGATTTCTGTCATAAGTCATAACACACTGCTCTCCTCTAAATAAGCTCTTTTCATAGGCTAAAGGTATCAGTGTCGCTAATACTGGCCCAGCATTTACTCGTTATTGGATCGATACCAACATTTGCAGTGTTGCAAAGCACTAATGTGTTCATGGCCCTTCTGAAGACTGATCGGTGAGAATTTTATTTGTGTGTGTGCGCCGCGCGCTGAGTGAATGACATCAGCAGAGTGATTAACGCAAATGTGCAGTGACTTCAGGGTCGCCGTATCAAAATATACAAGGAGCCTGTGGAAAGACGAGGCCAGCGGCAGCAGCATGTGTTACTGTTCTCCACTCGCCCCCTCATGTCGCCTGTGCTAACATCAAACAGATCCCAGCAGTGTGGTTAAGGGAAATGCTTGATGCCGGTAATAATTATTTGCTCCCCAGCTACTATCTTATTAAACGAGTTCGTTAAATCGTTTAGTTCCAGCAGCTTAGTTTGTTTTCACGTGGATTAAACCTGGAGAGGAGCTTTGGCAGTGTTCAAAGAGCAATGTTGGATCAGGACATGTAAGATGTTCTAGTTGAGAATGCGGTGAAAATAGGAAAATTGAGGGGCTCGAAGGAGAGTTAGCTTAGCAGAATAATCTGCAAAAGCCTGATGTGCTGCTGAGAGGAACAGCAGCGGAAAGACGCAGGAAGACCAATATAGACAGAAATTGGAGCATGTGTTTTCTGGTCAGGAACCCGATGCTAAAATTAGCAGGGATGTAAATTCCTGAGCATTGCCGGTTTTCAGATCCACGCATCACACTGAGAGTTGCCAGAAAAACAACACAAACAAACAACAACAGCAAAGAAAGTAATGGAAGGGCGGCGGTATAGGAAGAGGTCATACATGAAAAGTGCCTGGGTAATGTTTTCCGTCTTCCTTGTTTCTTTTTATTTCTTTTTAAATTGACCTTCGCCCCGAGAACAAAGACATCTAACAAGCCACAAGAAGGAGGGAAAAACTCTGAAAGCGAAAGCCACGGCCCCCACGCACAACAGTCCTCAGGGGGAGGCTAGGGCCCTGGACGCCAAGCCTTCAACATAATCACCACACATGCTATTGTGGCCTGCAGTAAAGCTCTGGTATGGCTCAAATCTGCAGCTAACCCTTTCCACCCCCACTCTCACCACCAGGCCTCTCTGTCCCACCTCCTGCTCTTTGTCTGTCTCTCCATGCATCCCTGTCATTTACAGTCCTAATGACAAGACGCAAACTTCCACACATTCAACCCTCGGCGAGCGAGGATAATCGCATTACAGCCGACGACAGCGACGTAAACCGAACTCAACTTGGATGCACTCATACGTGGATTTGCATAAATCCAAACAGTACAATCAGCAGTTAAACTCTGTGGCTCTGCTCTTCTTTTTCCATAGCGGCTGGAAGGGAGGGAGAAAGAGGGGGAAAAAATCCACCTCGCTGTGAAACACTAAAGGCATGGATGGACGCAGATGGAAAATAGTGGAATACTTTCTCGGTTTACAGTCGCCACATAAAGCCAAGACTATTTCTAGGCGTCCTATTGGTTCAACAGAGGCAAGAACTCGCAGCCAGCTGGAAGTCAAGGACAAAGACTCGTGAGGGACTTAGCGGCACAGTTCACAAGTTCCCATGCTCCGGACCTGTAGGGTCTTTTACTTGCTACTTCACTGGCCGGCAGATTAATTTAATATCTAAATATTGACATTACTCCTTGTGGTGTGTGGCTCTTATCTGAAGAGTGCATTTAAGCCTCCTCCCCCCTCCCTTACATCAGTAAATCAAAGCTGATAAATTTTCAAAATGCGGGCCGCAAGGTTAGAGTCAGTGAGATAAGGCACAGTGGATCAGTCAAGGTGAAGTGAGAAGTATGGGGCATGTCTAGACTTGCTGGATTCTTTGGCTTGTGCACAGTTACATTTTATTGGCAATTTCTGTCCTCAGCAGGTGTGTGAATGTAAAAGAAACTGATAATACATTCTCCTGTTGAAACAATACCAAGGAGCTCCAAATATAAAGACATTTTATTTATAAGTTTGCTGAGCTGGTCATCATTCAGGGTTCAAATGTGGACTGACACACAACAGAGGCCGAGACAGTCCCGTGTAAAAAATAAATAAATAAGGAAAAAGGGGGAAAAAATGATAAGCCTATGTTTACATGAACGGACCTGGAAAAGAAAGAAAATTGAACCTGGCTCAACCTGGCTCAGTGCACTGCGCTGATCAGTTACATTTATGCAAACCCACATTCCTGCTGGAAATAAATGCCGCATTCATTCTGGTGATTAAAAGAAAAGCTCAGCTGTTAACATACATGACTGTCCCACGGCATTAGAAATAGCTCATCTGTGGTTAGTGCGTTCTTGTTTTAGGGCAGAGCTGACAATTACAGTATTAGAAATTAAGTTTTCTTGAATAGTTTTTTGGTGCAGACACCAGAGCAAGAGAGGCAGTATCACAGGTCTGGAAGAACCAAGCAGCAACCTGCGGTGCATTAAAAAAAAAAAAAAAGAAAACAATGCAGAACTGCGGCTCCTAAATTGGACACTTAAGGTCAATTTACCAGTTTACAGCCTGGTTAGAAAAAAACAAAAGAACGGAAAATGTCCTTTGTTATGGGTTAATCTTCTTATTACTCCCCTGTTTAAATTGTATTACGGCTTAAAATTAAGACAATTAAAAGCGTGGCCGCTTTCAGTGACAGGTAGTCGCCATTTCGTCATGCTCGGTGTTCTGTTGTACTACAAGACACTCTTAACTAGCGGCCCTTTCAGCTTCTCTGGTAAGCACATTTTGTTTTAAGCCTGTTTTTCACCAGCCCGACAGTCTTTGTTACGCTGTCGGGACGGGACAAGAAACAGGAGTCGGACAGACGCAGAGATTGCACACCTGCCAGCAGCTAAACCAGGTTGTCTCAATCACTTTATTTGGAAGATGATAGTAATCTGTCGTCACATAGGAAGACGTTTTTGTGTTACCCAGGATGCGTGTGTATTTCTATGCGCTGTGTCCTTTCAACGGGTGTTTTCATGTTTTGTTGTTGTTGTTTTTTAAGATTAGCTTTGTTAAACTTTGAACGTCTTGCTCCCCCCCCCCCCCCGCCTTTAACAGTGACTAACTCGGTGTAGTGACGTCAAAATGATAATTTAATGGCCACATTATGGGAAAACGCCAGCATGTAATCAACTGAATCACCCTTCCACCACAACCAACAAAGTGACATAGTGCAGTTTGTCTCGTATCTCATGCTTTAAAAAAATGATTGATAGATTTTCTGTGACGCTAAAACTGAGTTTGTGGTAGTTATGCGTGAATATATTATAAGGAGAGACGATTTTCCTTTCTTTTTCTCATATACCACACACCAGGATTCAGTAGCTTGTAGAACCACGTTGAGCAGCGATAACTTGATGTGATCATTTTATATATGACTTTATTAGTCTCTTTGTGGTCCTTTCTCTAAGCACAGCTCTCATAACATCCTTTCCCACTGCAGCACTTTTGGACAGTTGCAACACCTGGATTTTTTTCAGTCAGTCTGTTTTGATCATTGTCCTCACCCAGGTCCATCCAAGCTTTAGCCATCAGGCAGATGGCCTCGCATCATACACAGCAGACTTCATTGTTGACTCAATGACTGCAAGTTGGTCAGATGCTGTGGCTTCAAAACAAGCCCAGATCATCACTCCAACCACATCCTCCAACGCTGTTTGCTGATGATCAGTTCATCAAGAATATGCATCCGGCTTTTACCTACCCTCTTAATTCCAATGGAAGCAGTAAAGATATTAGAGTCCAGTGAAAAGTCCTTTTCACATTACTGTTTAAGTTCACAGCACTACACACTGGGTCATTTCCCAAGAAGTAATTAAATGCCACGTTACACCCTCATTCATTTTTAATAAATGCAGGCATCAGGGTAAAATGTGAGATTTTCTTTAAGGTTGATTAAATCATATAACTCCTGTAAAACATTTTCAGGATCAGCCTTGTAGTCGGTTTCCACTCAGCACTCTGATTTTCATTACAGTTTCTACCTCTAGAATTAAAAACACCCACGAGCATAAGCATACCCCAGGTGGGTGTAAAAACATTATGGTGTCCTTTAAAAGATACATTCTTCTGCTCATTTTAATGTCCATCATACAGCAGGCTTTGCCAAACTCACTTTAAGACTTTATTGCTTCACAAATGCAACAAAGGCAGTAAAAAAGAAACCAGGAATGAAAAAAGGGACATTACAGCTTTTTTTTTTCTTCCTTTTTTTTAATTACTGACAATGAGAGAGCAAGCTCCAATTATAAACCCAGCTCAATGTTTATCAGGATAAATAAATACAAGTTCAAAATAAATACACTATTAAATACAGTATAAAACAATAGGCACAAAGGGAGGAGATTGCTCTTTGATGAAGGAAGAAGGAAAAAAAAAAAAGTAGGCGATTTGGAAAGTGATGGGGAACTTAGAAAAATAATCCGTTTGGCAGTTTGTAAATAGCGAAATCATAGAAACTATACAAAATGTAACTGCAACCAATAAAACAGAGTAATAAAAAAAATCCCTTTTCCAAAGATGGGTCTAACTGCTACAATAGAATCATAGATACGCTTTGAAAATACATTAAAAATTCAAGTAAAGGAAGGTGTACATCAGTAACACAACAAATTGCAGTCATCAATTAAAAGCACTGGGGCACATTGTCCACTATCCACTACTTACTACATTATAGAGCCGCTTCTTTTATATAGACGGAAGCAAACTCTCGCTAATCTCCTAGAAAGAGGCACTTAAAAAAAAAAAGTCTTTAAATGTCGGAAATCAAGGAACTGTCAATTCATAGAGCTTCATCCAGTCGACGTGTTACCCAAACCAACAAGAATATGAACGAATGCCTTTAAAGCTTTTACAAAACTAAAGGAGACATTGAAATTTGCAAACCAAACTATTATTTAGTGTGAAATTGTCTCAACCACAACCACTCATTATTTAATCCTCCCCATTTTTTTTTTCCCAGGGTCTCTTTTTTTCTTTTCTTTCTTTTCTTTTCTTTTTTACTTCCCTCTTCATTTGCCGGCACACTACAAACAAACGTGCTGCATTCCAATAGAAACTTTTGAGTGAAACTCTGGAGTGTAGCGGCCTTTTTTATTGCAATTTCGAGACAGACGAATATCGTGATTCTTCGATCCAAGTGCTACATTGTAGGTTTTCGTTCCCATAAACTAAGAGAGAGAGATGGGGGGGAAAAAAACAGATCCTGTACACACAGAGTACCTCACATATGTCCTCTCTCTCTTTTTTCTTTTTTCATATAAACATCACTTATAAGATTATAGCTTAATTTCTGCACACAGCCAGGAGGCGGCCAGTAAAAACACGAGGTCCATCTGTGTTTATACACCCAGGCAACACCATCTCTTTAACTCTGGGCCAGCTCAAGCTCATTTCAGCCACTGCGGCGCTCCGTCCTCACCGGCCGGACTAACAGGAAATGGAGCAAGGTGCCAATTAAAGGAAGATTTTGTGACATCACTGCCGACCGCAGTCACAACAAAAAGGCTGATCACACCTTAACTGTGCCTTCGCTTGTTTGTTTGGTTTTGGATACAACTTTTGTAAAGCATTCCAAGGAGTGGACCGTTTTATGAACCGTAAAAAGGAAAAAAATATAGGAAAAAAAATAAAATTGTATCTGCACAGAAAGTATGGATAATAAAAAAATAGATATTCAAATATACAGAGTCTACTTGATATATTTGTCGGTGTGTATTTGCTCCATTCCCTGTGGATAAGAAGAAATCTGAAGAAAAAAAAAATGTACAGTAAGCTAGTCTTATTCAGTCAGCCTGAAAGGATGGCACAGTCCTCTGGATTCTGCTGATCCCAAGCCATCTCTGCAGTAGTGCTCCAGCTCAGTTTAGAGTTCAAAGGGCTGCCTGCTGCAGTGCCTGATTTGAATTCCCTTCATTATAAGGATCACACTGCAAACACACTCAGTGTGCTGGTCTGGTCCTTTAAGCCCAAGATGCTGTAGGCAATTCTTTTCAAATGTCCAGGCAGCCTCACTCCGATGTTCTTAATATCCCTGCAAAAGAGACACACACACACACACACAGGAGGATACATAAGAGAAGCGCCACACGGATTTACAGTCTGGCCACATTCCAACACTTTTCACGCACATCCTTCCTGCCTCTCAAGCCTTGAAGTAATCACTGACTCATTTGACGTGATGAAATGCCAGCCCGGAGCTGAACCGATTCATGCCTACGTGGGATGCTTTCCAAGTGTGCAATCTGCCAAGGTTTTGATTGATCTCTCATAAACAAATTTTTAAAAAAAAGGATATCACAGGGGGCTTTGTGCTTCTCGAGCGCATGATGCTAACCTGCAAAAGCCCTGCAATGCATCAGTCTAAAGTCAAAGCCTTAATTACAGCCTTAATTACTTAACAAGGATTCTCCCTGCTGACGATGAATCACTTGTCTGGCAAGCAGAGGGCGCGTTGTAAATAACTGCTGGTTTTCCGAGAGTGCTACCAGATGCCCTGAGATGGAAACATGGGGCCATGAAATCACACCATACTGTATGACAAATACTTCAAAAGGGTTCGTCTCTGCTTTACAGTCTGCCCATCTTCCCAAGATCAAGACCTACATATATACGCCGTGGCAAAATGGGGTGGGGATGGGTTTGGGGGAGGGGCTTTCTTTTTTTGTTGGTGGTTAGAAAATTCTCTGGCCCTTGTTATAGACTTAAAGCAACCTTATATTATGCGCTTCATTAAGCCTTTCTCCCCAAAACGTTGCGTTCATGTCATTAAATTACCACTTTAGTGCTCCTAAAACAAAAATCGGGGAAGATCTAATTGCCTCAACTATCTTGTGATGAGTTCAGGGAGTACTTTCTGAGCGCACCTCTTCAATCTCTCCAGAAATCACATCCATCCATTTCAATTCAGTAATCTCCTCTAGTTGCTCCTGCTCTACAGCCTATCCCCCCCCCTTTCCCCTCCTTTAATGTTGAAGAAGCCACAAAAGGCCTCCGCTCTAAACAAGCAACACTGGCGTTTTTTTGGGGGGGCTCAAGTAAAAGTGCCGTCCAGGGCAACGGGTGTGAGTGGGTGCAGGGAGGGAGGAGAGAAAGAATGGAGGAGGGCAAGGAGAATAAGAACTGCAGTAACCACAAGCCACCACCATCAGTCGACCACAAATGAGCCCCACTTCTTCTCCTTCCCTCGATTAAATTTTCCATCTCAAACATTTCTTAAGTTGTAACCGAGGCTAGCGATTATATTGAGTGCAAACCATTTCGCTGGCTGTTAAAACTTAACATCTTTGGGAAAACAGATACATAAACTGCCCGAGAGAAGTCCGTCAGGGGCCGCGAGGAAAAACACAAGTGTGCAATTTTTGGATCTACAATCTAGAAACCTGTGAACACATAAGATAACTGCGGCTTTAATATCATGTCACACTTACTCAGTTTTCATCTGCAGGACTTGTTCCATGGTGACAATCCCAGCGCAGGTAAAGTTCTCGCTGTACTGGCTCATCTTGATGGACTCCAGCCATTCAGACACCGACCTGAAGGGAGAGCCATCTGAGCCGCTGGTGCTTGGCAGGCGGATGGATACGCTGGTAAAGTAAATGGATCCAAATGATAATAATCACTAGGCTTTCCCCACAACAAAGGCTGATGACTGTGAACTGCAATTACTGTGCAGGAAACCCGTTGGTGATAAAAACCAGTCGGAGGAGTTAGGGCCAAAGATAGCGTGGCATCCTTTTGTCCTTTCTCACCATTTCTGGCTCTAATGCTTTTTCACAAGGGTGAAACTATGCATTCTCACACACACACAAAAAAAAAAAAAAAAAAAAAAACGAAAATAAAAAAAAAAAAAAAAAACACATGCCAAAAAGGAA
>VURO01035738.1:16078-30559 GCA_015108175.1 Pelvicachromis taeniatus
ACACCCCCACGAAAAAAAAAAAAAAAAAAAAAAAAAAAAAAAAACGAAAGAACAAAAAAAAAAAAAAATTAGTCTTCCTCTAAGAGGAGTGCGTGCATAATTCTTCCATTAGCCCAGCAGGCGAGGTGTCAGTGTGTCCTGATGTTTTTAAGTATAACATCTTAACACTGCCCCTGCCCCGGTTGACCCTAAACATCCTGCAATTTTTTTAAATTAAACTTAATGGTTGAGCTGCTGGCTAAAGGTCTCTTTTGAAGCCAGTTGAGTCTGAAGTCAGACGGCCAACTCTGAGCTGAACGTCAACTCAGATTAGTCACATTTTAAAACACGCGTGACCAAAGTCCAGTCACACATCAGTTTAAAAAAAAAAAGCCTTCATTTATTAAATAAATTGGGTCATTTTCCTGACAGACTTGTTAATAATAATTTGCATAGTCTTCAATCCACATTGTGTGACTCTGTCTTAACATCTAGCAGAAGGGAAGCTGAAAGAGCTCAAATGAAGTTTGCATAAATGAGACAGGAGGAGGAAAAAAAAGTAATTTATATTATTATTGTATTACCAAATGTTTTGGTTAAAGGGCTCTTTCCAAGAACTGGTTGCTGATAGTGGCAGGCACTGTAGATTCAGCACTAGAAAAATATGCACTATAAGCCCTCTGCCTAGTGTTTAAATAAATCTTACCGTGGGTCAAAGTCTGCGATGGTCTTCAGGGACTCTGGGCTGCGCAGCAGCTTGTCCAGCAGGCTGACTATGTCTCCGAAACGTGGCCTCTTGGCGCGATCCTGGAGCCAGCACTGCAGCATTAACTGGTAAACGGCTGAGGGACAGTCCATAGGTGCCGGGAGCCTGAAAGCTTCATTGATGGCCTTCATCACCTGGAAACAGTTGATCTCATTAGCCCTTTTTTTCACTCGTTAAAATGGCAGGGTTCTTTCTAACTTTGTGGTCATTTAAAAAAATTAAAATAAAAAATTTCTATGAAGTTCGCTTGTCTGACACATACCTCGTGGTTGCTCATGTCCCAGTATGGTCTTTCTCCAAAAGCCATAACTTCCCACATGACGATGCCAAAACTCCACACATCACTAGCTGAGGTGAACTTCCTGTACGCTATTGCCTCTGGAGCCGTCCAGCGAATCGGAATTTTACCTCCCTGTTCAAGAGAAAAAAAAACAGGTAAGAGACCGATCTTTAAAACAGGACGTGGGAAGCTGATTCTGGCTGCTGAAAAGCCCACATCTACTCACACTTGTGGTGTACGTCCCCTCAGGATCGTCCTCCAGCACCCGGGAAAGGCCGAAATCAGACACTTTGCACTCCATGTTGTTGTTGACGAGGATGTTGCGGGCAGCGAGGTCTCGGTGGACGTAGCTCATGTCAGAGAGGTACTTCATGCCTGCAGCGATGCCGCGCAGCATGCCCACCAGCTGGAAGGAAGAAATCTCACCATCATGGTCCTGGTGTAAAAAACAAAACAATAATTTACATAATTAATCATATCATGACAAACTTACACCATGAGACAATCATGAGACATGATTTGAAAGAAGACGTATGGGGGGGAAAAAAAGAGATAAAACTCTGATCTTCAGAGCTTGTTTGTGGCTATTCTCACAGAGATTGTTGCATTAGCACAAACTGTATGTTGTGGACTTACCTTGAGGTACCTATCCAGAGCTCCATTCTCCATATATTCGGTCACGATCATTGCGTGTTTAACTGCACAAAGAATCCACAAAGAATAATAAATTACGTAACTTTCCATTGCCCCAAAACAGCCGAAACATACAAAACTTAGAAAAAAAGCGACCAAACTCACAGAAACCCTTACATTTGGTAACCACTCCCTCTAGGCGAATGATGTTCTGGTGGGAGAACTGGCCCATGATGGAGGCCTCGCTCAGAAAGTCCTGCCTCTGCTTCTCGCTGTAGCCGGGCTTCAGTGTCTTGATAGCCACTGCCACCTCTTTCCTCCCCGGCGCTTTCAGAATACCACGATACACCTCGCCAAACTCCCCTGCAACAAAAAAAGAAAAAACACCATCATTGGGACACTTGAGTTCGAAACTAGATGCCCAATATACGAATGTGCATCTGATGCATCTCAAGATTTTACCCACAGGGGTTTGGCTGTGCTACAGATTGAAAACGAGGAAGTCTGTGTGGCTGTTTTGCCCGGGGCTCTCTCACAGAGGTGTGTTCTCAGAGCCTCACTCTCTGTTGTTGTTTTATTAGCCTGTAGTACAGGGTGGTGGCGGGGGGTGGGCATGGGAATCAGCTGTCACGAGAGGAGAACGGGCGGGGGGCGCGCGGTCGTGGGAAGCGGGTGCTGAAAAAGGCCGTTTATTTAGAGGGTAAAAGGTGGTCGCAGTTGAATAAACGTATCGTCATGTGGGGCAGAAAATGAAAAAAGCCGACAGTGCTCAGGAAGGTGCTGTGATGTCGTTCCAAAACACCGCTCTTGCAGCAGTTCCCTTTTTGTGTGAGTGGGCTGTCAACTTGAGCCAAAACAAAAAAGGTGCCACAGCCAAGAAGTTGCCATACAACAAAATGTCTCGACTTGTTGCGCGAGCCCGACGGATGTTAATCTCACTGAAGTAACCACTGTCAGTCACCCTGCTAAGCTGTGGAAAATGCACAATGTAAACAGCGAATCTGGGGGATTGGAGAAATCTTTCAACATCTCAGAGCTAAGACCCACAACAGACTCTCTCAGCAGGGCTGTCACTCACCAGCGCCGATGACTTTCTGTTTGGTTATGTGGCTTGGGTGGATTTCGGTGGCAAACTTGAGGACGGCCACGTTTGGGTCCTCGTATGTGTGTGGATCCACGTAGGTCTTCAGAGGCTTCAATTGTTCTATCAACCAAAGGAAAAAACAACAATAACAAAAATTGTCATTTTAGGTCAACAAATAAATCGAACAAATTCACTGAAATGAGACAGAAAGGTGGGAGAATTTTTTTATTTTTTTTACCTGGGGTGGAGAAGTATGTGTCCTCTGGTCCTTGCCTGGTGTGAGAGTTCCTTTTCCTAAAAACAACAACAAAAAAAGGAATAAATAAATAAAAACATCCATCTGCACATTAATGCCCTACTTTGTCGCTTTATTATTTCCCTTCTTTAACATCAAGAGCACATGGCAACCTTTGTAGCAATTTTTCTAGGTGCTCTAAGGCTTTCAGAATGATACAACGCTGCTGCAATGCATCCATTCAGAAAGAAGTGGCCCTTTGATAGCGGCTGTCGATAGACTGTGTTTGCCAAGCTGATTTAAAGACTGAAAGACAGACGAGCAGGCGGGGAGGGAGGGAAGTAGACAGGCGGGCTACAGTACAATCTGCTACAGCAGAGACCCAGGTCACCTTTGACAAAGTGCCCGTGGCCTGGTGCAGAAAGAACCAAACCCCTCTTATCGCTAACAATGTACCACTCTGGGCAAATTTCCTTTCAAGGGCCCCCCCACCACCCACCCAACACTCACTAGAATATCACCATTGAGCAATGACAAGGCACATTCAACACAAATTCCTCGCCCGTGAATGCTGGGACACAAATCCAGATAAATAGAAAGAGAAAGCTGGCTAAAGGAAGAGAGAAAGTGAGAGGTGAGGAGAGATGAATGCGGGGGCCATTTGGAGGCCCCTCAAAAAGGAAAAGCAGAAGAATGAGGGAGGAAGCCGGTGGAGGAGGACTTATTCTGACCGATTAGCAGACAGAGAGAGAGGGAAGGGAAGCAGAGTGGGACGTTTACTGACCGTCTGCGGAAGAAAAGGACCGCAAACACTACGATCAGCATCATCGCCACCCCGACTGCCGCCACTAATAAGACTGTGTAGTTCTGAGACGGGCTTCCTGGAAGAGAAAACGTGGTTAGAAGCACACATCAGCATGAAACTAGTGAGACTTCTTCTACAGCGATTCTCCTCTGTACCTTCAGTCAGGGTCTCGAAATGCTCCTCCATTCTGGAGCCTTCAGAGTTGTCATCGCTGCCGAGGGCCTGCACCCTGAATAGGTAGGCCGTGCCCGGGGCCAGATCTTTGATTTGCGCAGAGTTCTTGTCAAGCGTGAGCACGGTGTAGGTAGTCTTATCGAGGTTATCATCCTGGGAGGCAGAGTGATGTGTGATCTAAACAGCTAGTGTTGCTGCAGAAGATGTGATCTTCCAGCCATTTATAGCGTTTAATTAGTGGCTTAATGCTATGGTCAAAACTGTGATGTCTGATTTTGAAAATGTATGCATCATGCTGATAATTATGAATACTAGAATTATATACTATATACTATAGTATAAATAGTTCTAGTGGATTTGTTATTTAAACAACATGCGTAACACGACACGAAACTAAAATGATACATAATAGGAACAGTTTGATTTCAGGGCATTCCTGGTGAGAAAAACAAAAGCGGCTCACCTTCTTGTGGTAAGTTAGTTTATACCGGGTGTGGTGGAGCGGGGCACGCGGTCGGGGAGAGACATCCCAGGAAAGAGCCAGGCTGGTGGAGGTCCTTCCCACCAGTCGCATTGTGGTAATTTGGGGGGGATCTAAGAACAAGGTAGAGAATATTATAATTTTTTGTGATGTGAAAAGCTCATAATATTAATGCAGGTGGACTCTAGAGATCAAATCTGACATTTCATCTTTCAACCTGTGGAGCTGACGCTACCTCACAGATAGCACCGGTCATCATTGCAGCGCAGATAGCCCCACACTGCTGCTTCACAGCAGCCGTGCTCACCTGTGTACTGCAGAAATATAGTCACATTGCTCCTGGATGGTGGCCGCTGAGCCTCACTAGCCAACTGCGACACGCCACTGTGGGCCCCCACGGTGAAGGTGTAGTTGAGGTGAGCTTCCAGCTCACTCACTGACACCCTGGCCTCAGTCAGCTTTGTGCTACCCGGCTCGTAGCGAACTCTCTCCCCACAGGGCTGACACACAACCCCCTCGCAGCGCTGGCATTCCACGCTGTAGGTGATGTCATTACGACCTCCAGTGTCTTCAGGGGGGGTCCAGGAGAGGACGAGTCTTCCCACGGAGGGCTGACGGACAGCCGCAACATCTCGTGGTGCAGAGGGGGGGCCTGGTGGGCAGAGGTTGGAAATGCACACAGTATTAAGAGCAACGAAGAAGAGAAGCACAGGATGCCAGATGTTTTTTTCAGCCATGACTGGAAATATACTTTTTTTTTTTTTTTAGAAAAGAAAAGAAGTTCGATAAAAATAAGTGTTCGGTGTCGGCTGAAAGTCATGCTGCCAATGCAAAACCATAAACACACCCCTGCACATCCCGAAGGATCACAGTCACTTTTAAGATGTCTGTTTTGATTACACACTGGAAAGGTCACGTGTGGAAATGGCACTGGTTGCACTGACCGAGTAGCAAACACACCGATGAGCCTCATTTCCATTTTTTTTTTTTTCTTTTTCTTATTCGACCGGCCTCACCTGAGCAGGGTCCAGTAGAGGAGTCGGTTGGGGCACGGAAGAAGCCATCCTTGCAGGGACAAAACAAAGCACCGAATTCCAGCATCTCGGTGTTGGCAGGACATGGCTCGCACGCGTCACTCGATGCCTCCGCTTTGAAAGAGCCTGGCTGACATTCTGCAGAGACAAAGAAGACATTTGCATAAGCAGCAGAACAACAAATGACTTCAGGCAGCATCCCAAATGACAATGCAAAGCCAGTTTCTCCAGACCTTTCTACACCCTTGAATAGACCAGCAATGCTGTGAACTTTTAACCTCATATACAACACAATCAGGCTGAGCTGACTCTCCAAGACTAAAAGTCACATTTATACAGGGCTCAGTGATTTGCTGGTTGCAGACAGGGATTGAACCACCAACTGTCCAATTAGCAGATGACCTGCTCTCGACCTCGCCAGCCTCAGCCACCTCCAAGTGAAAGATATTTTGTAGGGAAAACATGTGCATGAGTTTGCATGTTGCTGGTTCTACTTATTAAAATGCTCACATGAGCCCAACCCAGCCTGCACTCCTGCCCTTTACTTCTTCAACCACTAACGCCTCCCTCCCTCCCTCACTCCACTTTTCACTGCTTCTTAATGCACAACCAGTTATGCCACATTTCACCATACTTAAGTTTTCAGTGCCGCAACAAGAGAGAGGAATCGAAGCAATAGCTTTCATTAAAAACACAGAGAATCAGCCCAAAACTGCATCGGCGTGTGCCCGACAATCCATCATCTATTTTTTTCCTTTTACAGAACCACATGCCGATCTTTGAAACTGTATCGCTTAGATAAGATGACACCCAATTTCACACGTCCAACTCGGAATAAAGAGACGCAGGTAGGGGTCCAGCTGTGCGTAGTCGCGGTGAAATACGAACTTAATGTGGTGTGAAATCTCAGAGAGAGCGTGCCATAAAGGGGAGTGAAAACGAGATGGCTCCCCATTAACTCGGCGAGAGCATTCCAGCGCCTGCTGCCGCTCGTGTCCTCACGCCGCTGCGCATTCATCCACACACGCGTTCATGTGTGCAACGGACACATGCACAAAATACACACACATGTATGCAAAGCACAGCCGTGGACACATGGGACAATCTGACATCAGAACAGGGATTATGTCCACTGCCTGTCACCTGTTCACATCCCTCTGCTAAGTCAGTTCAACTATTCTCACACACTCTCACAAGACAGCTCTGCCTTGGTTCCAAGGTGTCTTCCTGGAGTAAATAGCTAATGACAGAGTTTTACGTTTTCTCACTTGTAAAGGTTCAAGTGAGAAAAAAAAATAAAAAGAGGTGCTAGAAATAAAGAGATCAGATGCTGTAAGAACCCTACATGATATTCAAAGACTGTGGTTAAGGCCGCTGACCGAGATAAAGCAGCAAAACATTCAAATCAAAGACAAAATGTACGCGTTCCAACAGGGGCGACTTATAAAGGAGAGCCAAGGATGAAGATAATCAGATTCGCGCAGAATTCTTTCACTGTGGTCCAAATGAGTCCGAGTTTATCTGAAAGCTACAAGTGCGCACACACACACACACACACACACACACCACATGGCTATGGCTCCATTTAAGACATGTCAAGGGGATTTCCTCAATAAACCGTATATTTCACTCCAGCTTCGATTGTTTTTTTGCCCTCGATCTTTGCGGGTTGGGAGTGGAGCTGCTGTGAGCGGGTGTGCGTGTTATATAAGGATTATAAGACAGAAACAAAGACGTTCAGCTAAAGACATTTGTTTTTTTGTTTTTTTAAAGTTTGGCCAACAGGCTTACGTGTTACTCAATCCTCCCTGAAGACAGCGCCTCGTTTCTGTCTCAGCCAGCTGTTTCACCGACAGCTACTGCTACTCATTAACGCAGACGAGGCAAGAGGACAGGAGAGGCAGGAGAGAGGTGGTGTGAAGGGGACAGAAGAAATACTGTATCCTGCTGAGGACTGAAGAAAAGAGGGGAGAAAGAAAGGAGACTGGGCTGGGCGAACTATCTCATTGAGAAGGGGGAACAGCTGCTGCCTCAAACCCCGATTCATACCCCTACCTCTCCTCCTCGTAATCCCCAAATTCCTTCCTCCTCTCCTTTCTCTCCTCCCAGTCGCCTCTAAAAAGCCTCCCAGCTAACCCATTAACATTGCTATTCACCGCTGACCAACAGGCAAAGAGAATGCCATGCCATTCAAGTGCTGAAAGAAGGGGGGAAAAAAGAAAGAAAGAAAAAAAAAACATACAAACAACCAAGCGCTGCAGATGGGAATAGCGGGAATGCCACATGGCAACTGAAAAGAGGAGGACTAGCCTCTTTTTGGCGCTACAGTGCCGGCTGCAATGCATCGTGGTCAGGCCTGCGGAGATGATGGCCTTACTCTGCGAGTCCCCTCTATAATCAAGATGCATTCCAGTGCACACCACCCAACAGGAGGCCTGTACCAGAGCGCCTTGAGAGCAGATTCATTTTCAGCCCAGGTCTCCACTGTAACAAAGAAAGGTCAAGCAGTTTGTGTATCGTGAACATTTGAGTCACTGTGACGGTAAATGAAAGTAGATGACTCTCTGCCGAGGTATTTGATGAGAGGATTCCTCGACAAAGGAGAAAAGACCGGTGAAGGACAACTTCCTTGTTCCACGGAGAAGGTGGAGAGAGGGGCTTTGGATTGTTGCTGGACACAACAGGAAACAGGAAGTGTGAGACTGACGCAGACTTCCTTCCTAAAGCAGCCAATCAAAGCATGGAAGCACAAGAGGAGCGTGACCAGGAGAAGAACCACCGCTGTGGCTACCAGAGACCCGAGACGGAATAATAACCCAAAAGGAAGCCAGAATGTGTTGACCCAACACGAACAGAGGCACCAAACCCACAAAGAGAGGGGGGCTTCTTAGATGAATGATCGTGTATACAAATGTCTCTGAGCTTCTTCAGAGTAGAAACATTTCACAAAGTTAGACTGGCCATTTTTTCCCCTCCCTGTAGCTACAAAGAAAGGAACTGTTTGTCATTTGAGAGGCCCCATGTGCCTCGAGTGGCTCTGTGTTTGTTTATTGAGAGTGAGTGCAGGGGCCTGATACATTGCTGGGAGCCTGAGTGGCTCTGGAGTGGGAGCCTCCGACGGCCACCCCATAAGGCTTGTCAGCTGAAGTTAAGATGGATGGAGATGCCGAAGTGATGAATGTATGGTCGGAAAGATGGATGAATGGGTAACATGGTGGCTCAACAACAGGAATCAGCCCTCAGGACTCGGGCAGTAAATGGTAAGGGGAACCCCCCCTGGACCCCCAACAATTGAACCCGGTGCAGGGCTTTTTAAAGGCAGTAAGGTCATGTCTGCCTCAGGGCAGTTGTGAGTTAAACTGTGCATGGCTTACAGGGAGTCAGTGGCCAAGTAAAACAAACACATGCTCGCAGTGAGGAGGAGGAGGGCGAGAGAAAGGATAAATTCAGAACTACGGCCAGTGAACAGAAAAAGAAAAAACATGTTGCAAAAATAATACCAACCAAGAAATGAATGCAATGTCTAGATCTTAATCAGAATGGCTCCAAGTATAACTGAAGGAATTTGCTTGTACTCTTTTCTTCTTATTACACTCCCCATTCCCCTTTTTCCCCACCCACCCACCTTAGGACAAACCTGTAATTGCAATATGTCATGTCATTTTGTTTGTATGCAGGGTGACAACGCGTCATTAGCATTTTGGGGTTCTCGGAGGTAGTGGAACAATGGGGGTCTGTGTTGAAGGAGGTGAACTGGTAATATGAACTGGTAATATGAGCGTTTGGGGGTGGGGGGGTCACTGCGGTAAAGGAAGGGAGAGCAATAGAAGGCAGTAAAGGTGTACGGGCTGAGAGCAGAGTGTGCATGTGTGCGTGTTGGGGGTGGTGGGTAGAGAAGCATTAGTCAAAGGGATTAGCTGACCAATGGAGCAGCTGTAAGGGCATTACATCTGTTTTACAATTGCTCTCAGGCTTTCATCTGGGGTTGCTAACAAACACAATAAATTCCCTGATCTGCTTTCTCCTCTCACTCCCTTTTCCACCCAGATTCAGTGACAGGAGGAGGGAAACTGGGAATGAAAGGTAGAGTCAAGCCAACACGAAATGTGCTAGGCGAATTCTAAAGTTTTGCAGATGCATCAAATAAACCAGTACTGATCGAGGTGATCCAACACAGACAGGTTCCAGTGGGTTTCTGCAAAGCTGTTTGGTAGAGCCAGACAACCAGGTGGCAAACACGACACCCGGTTTACTACACCACAGCAAGCCAACAGGTAATACGCTCGATGCTGATCACTGTCTGCTTCCTGGCTTGGGGAAGTGGCCAAAATGAGACAGAAATTCACCAATAAACAATAAAGGTTATCAGGGAGGACAACGAAATGGAAAGCGGCTGAGCAAGGCCGCTCGGCATCGACCGACAATGGAAAGCCCTGAGCCAACGGGTTGGGGAGTCACCAAGGGATTAGGTGACCTCCGGTTTCCGCTGTGGGCTCGTCCTGTTAGCAGTGAAGGGTGGGTGGGTGGTGTGTTGTGCTTGGGGGAGGTGGGGGTGACTGACTGACATGGGGGAAGGAAAGTGCTGACCTCACACACCAGCAGTACAATACAATGCGCTTCACATCAGCTCCTACCACAACACACACACACACACGCACACAGCCTGCAGGCTCAGGAATGTCACCAAGAGGAAATATGTCCCAACTTCCCCACCACAACCAACACACACACTAAAAAGCTAAAAATTGCTAAGGGTCAGTTGTTTGGGCCAGTGGACATTTGGAAACTAAATAAGGCGACTGCAAAAACAAATTGGTTGTGTTGGTCAAAATTTTGAGGAAACCAATTAAAACTGCACTAATCTTTTTTTTTTTTTTTAAATATCGTCCCACCATTACGTGTAATGCAAAAACACTTATTTGTCATTAGTTCTAAAGAACCTTTATTCCCCACGTTTTTCACTCATTGTTTTGGTTTTCCATGACATGAGGACTGCTGAACAACCTAAACGAGCATTGTTCTCGATGCCTCGGTGTTCATATAATTATTTAGCATTATTTAATGCTAATAATAATAAAATACGCATGGAACCCATTTATGCTAATTACACTGTAGATGCAAAACTATCAATTTTTTAAGTTTCGAAAATTGGGCTTCCCTCTCATGTGCCTCACAGTTGTGTGGCCCAACTCCTTTAGTTAACTTGGAGGACGTGTGAGAATTTGTTCTTTAATTCTGCCGCTCGAGTGACCACAACTGCATTTTTCGCTGGGCTAAACCTTAATGTGGCTGCCATATTGTTACAGTGCACATCTCCTAAGCAGGAGGTCTGCCTACAATTAAAATCATTAGAACTCACTGAATTTTCAGTAAGTGTTTTAAGTGGTTAGTACCGTATGGTGGCTTTGAGAGTTCAAACGCACTGCAACTTCAGAAAACACCAGCAAATAGAAAAACGATGCAAAGGTACACAAAATACAACGGAAGTTGAATAAAACACAACAGAAATAGGAAAAAAATGCTCTGCAGAAAAACAAAATTTTTTTGGGGGGGGGGGGAATAACGTGGTGGAAAAGCTGTGGAAGTAAGCTAACAGGAAACGGCTAATAGCAAACATGCATCTACAGTATTATATGAATTAAAACATGCATTACCTGCAACTTTTTCGCCCTCACAACACCCCAACTGTTCTGTCACGTTAAGGTCTCCAGAAAAACTGTTCTGTTGAGTTTTATTTAACTTCCATTGTGTGTTTCTGCAGTATTTTTCTATTTGCTGGTGTTTTCTTGAGTTGCAATGGGTTTGACCTCTCAGGGCCACTGTAGGGTTAGGCATTCATCTCAGATTTTAAAAAAAGAAATAAAAAATCATGAAGCGCCCCACGGCTCGACCGCAACACGAGTCACACTTTTTAAACCACAATAGTATGATTAACTACAGTCCACAATAAAAAGTCACTGGAGCCCACCAGATCTTCCCTGTAATACAGTTTCTGTCATCTTTTTTGAATTAACTGCCAGTGTACTGCTCGCTACAAGCGTGGCCCAACAAGACTGTGCATGACACCACTTGAAAGTCCACCCCCACCCCCATTACCTAACCAGCTCACTTAAGTTCAGCCCGCTAGGCAGACGTTAGCTTGGCGTAAGATCTGAGAAATCCAAAGTAAATCGGTGTAATCACAGTGGGTTTATATCCAAGGTTATATCTAGACTGTGCATCTAAATGAACAGCATTGTCCAACGGGTTTGTGACTTAGGCAATTTTTCCCCTCCCTTTTTTCTGTTTTGGAGATCAGCCACAGGGATCAAAGGTTAAAGGAGTTTGGTAGAGCAGAAAATTTCAGTGTGGGGATTATCCTGCAGGAGTGAGATGATTCCATTGTGTAAAATCCACTTTAAGCCAGCTAAATGAAATCCCTGTCATCTTGAGGAGTGGTGCCGTGTTCACATCTTTGCACAGTCACCATCAGATCGAGTGAAATTGCACAACACCTTTGTTTTAATAAGTTTGCAGTCACTGTGAAGAACCAGCTGGCTCTCAGCGCAACCAGATTAAAAGATTTAAATCTACAGACCTGTCTATCTCTGACATTTTAGATTGCAAATGCCGGAGCAAGCATTTTGTTTTTAAATATCTTACCTCCATCGATGTTTATGCCTTAACCATTATATGAAGCCAGTTGTTTTTTCCTCTCCCATCCACTAAAAACTCACCCATTGGCAGAGTTGTTCTAATTCAGCCTCTATTTATCTTTACGAGGCACTTGCGGAGAAATGTATTTATCAGGGGCCGAGATGAGAATTGTACACAGTCTAAATAGTCCCATCACGGCCGTGTGAAACGGGATGTTTAAACTCTATTGGTGTCATATTCATGACCTGAACCCTGGCCAGAAATAACAGCCACTCAGTGATTTCACAGGAGACATGAACACAAGACGTGGAGGAAAGACTTTTTGTTTGTCTGTAAGTTTATTGTACTTGGGGAAGCTTCTGCAACAGTGCGCGTTTCTGGAGTAAACTGCGACAAAACTACGATGCAAATAATCCGCTGAGATGAGAAACTATTAAATAAATACAAGATGAGAGGGCGGAAAATTGAGGTTAAAATAGAAAGACTCTTCAGGGACAGGGAGGATGTTGGGAGAGAGGGGGCAGAGGACGGTAAAAAGAGAGATTGCACAAAGGCAAAAAAGCAAGCAGAACCAGTAGTTACTCTGCTTAAAAAGACTAAACACACCCAAGTCAATTACTACCCATACAAATCACTCACCACAGTATGCAGTCACAATTACAACAGTCACCAACTGTTTGTTACATCAGCTGAGGACGAGCTCGGAAACACGGACTCAGAGAGCGGGGGGCTGGGGGGGGGTTACTGGAACCTTTTTGGAGAGAGGACTCAGAACTTTACTGGAACTCGGGGAACAGTTGTTCCACAAAAAGTGCCCTCAGCAGTCCAAATATTCCACACTGCGTGTCATCTTCTTTTTCTATAGTCTTCTGTAAACCATAATATGGGATTAGGCCTTATTTGTTGAGGCTTTAGAGCGACCGATGAGGTGTGGACCAGGGCACTTGCACACAAAAACCCAAGGACCAGCTTGGGCAGCGTGTGATCCTTTGAGGCAATGGGCATGCCGTTGCATTGTGCCAGGGAGGATTGTGGGTAAGGAAGGGCGTGATGGGCAGCAGAGGAAAACTGTGTCAGTGTCAACAGTGAGTCACAAGGGGAAAGTGTTGAGGTTTAAAAGACTGACCAGGTAATTGAAAGAAAGTTAAGATTTTTTTTTCCCCCCACAGAATAAAAAAAGAAAGTTTATTTCCCACAGCATCTTGATCCAAGGCAGATGGCGAAGGGAAACGATCAAAGAAAGCTTCCTCGGTGCTCTATTTACAGTTTAGATTATAGTATGTTAAGTATCTAAAATACAAAGCTTAATTAAAACATTTTTTTAAAAAGAACGTTTTTATAAAATATACACTGGTAAAGTATCTAAAAGAGGCCCAATCTTAAAAACAAACAAAAAAAACCCCCAAAAAACATCTTGGGCCTTGCTGACTCATATGATTTAGAACCAGTTCATAAAAACGTTTACAATGACTGCTCTAAACACTCATTGCAGTGCAGGAAGCGATGCGTTTTATCTTCAGGGTCTGTCGTTACTATGAGCATCGATGGCCATCGAGAGAACAGCGCCACACGCCAAATACAAAAAAAGGAAAAAATAACAACAACAAAAAAACCTCAGAAGTTTAAAAAGGGGGGGGAGAGATCCCTGTGGTACAGTTTGACAGAGAGCGATCTCCATGCCAAAAAAAAAAAAAAAAAAGTACCACAGTGAGGAGACGGGAGACAAAAACCAGATGAAGTCACAGGTTTCTACTTTAACAGGTCCCACGGGAGGGCGAGGAGTCATAAAAGTGAGTGAACACATCGACGAACATGGAAACTTTCAACCCAAGTACGAAAAAGCGCCACAATTGAAGTTTTGTGGTTTCTACCGTAACAGCGCTCCACACAGGAAAGAAGCGGGGAGAATGATTAACTGTGCGTCTGTAGGATATTCCACTTTAGGCTCTCCGAACCATTCATCTTGGCCCGCACTGCAGCTCTGTGATTCATTTCCACCTTCATCTGCAACTGCCCTCATGCATCTTAGGCCTCTCATTTAACTTCATCCTGGTAGTTTTTTTTTCCTTGGAGGGGGGGGGGTCTTTGTTTAGTCATCTTTATGTGAGGGCTCGACCCGGAGCTGCTCTTCCCCCTCCTGGGAATTCCACAGGTCTGGAGTAATGCTGGAAGGCTCCTCCTCAGCAAACCGATCAGGAATGTATCAACCACGCGGAAGAGGAGGTGGAGGTGGGCTCCACTGGCCATGCGGTGGGAAACACAGCGCTCCATTGTTCTCCTACCTTTACATTCCTCTCCTTACCTTTCTCCATATATTTAAAAAAAAAAATTAAAAAAAAATCACACCCACCCCTCTAAACACAGCTTCTCGCTT
>VURO01035740.1:0-10690 GCA_015108175.1 Pelvicachromis taeniatus
CTGCAGCACACAGAGCATAAAGAGAGGACTGCGAGCAAGCACCACACAAAGTTAGGAGCAGTTTTAATGCAGGCAAAATGTGTATTTGTCGTATAAGACGTATCAACCCCCCCCCCCCCCCCCCCCCCCCCCCCCCAAGTTTTGGGGAAGAAAAAGTGCGTCTTATACGGCAAAAAATACGGTAGTTCTTTTCAGATTTAGTTACTCTCTTAACCTACTGGACTATTTTATACATATCAGGCTTCCCTAAAAACATTTCAGCACTTTGCTCTAATTATTTATTTAATTAAAATCAATGCTTTTAATCTTAAACTGTTTACTGATGGATTTATTCATAGGCTTAAATAGTATTTTATTATTCTCTCACGTACTGTCCAGGCACACATACCAATCCATTTCTAAAATGTAGTGTTGATTTAGTCCTGCAACGCCGGGTGAGATGTCACAAAGCTTTTCACTGATTTGTACACAGACTACCATCATTTTCATTGCCATAAAAGTGAGCAGCCGCCAGAATTCAGTCTCAATTATTATAAGTCAGTATCAAGTTTATGTGCAGCTTCCAGCAAAGCCACGAGATCCAAACTGTGCTGGCTGAGATGCTTGATGCTTGAATTTCGAACCACATTTTACACATAAGCACATTAACAGTCTTGGGACGCTTAACGAAGGGAAGATTCTGGGACCTGTGGCCAAATTCACAAGCAAGAATTGCAAGCAGAAAGCTGCTGCCATTTGAGACGTTTCCAAATACATCAAAACACCAATTTGGTGAGATGGGATTATTTGGCTCTGAAGCCTTGTCCTCCATTTCTACTGCTGCACTTTTACAGGGCTCAGGTATATGAAAAAAATATCATTACAATAACTAAAAAAAAAAAAAATAAAAAAATCAGTTTCAGACACAGGAAGAAGACAACAACCCTGATAATGTCCAAAGAAAGTATTGCAGCTAAAAACTCAGTTCAGATGTTTTAAGTGAAATTAACATTTGTTAATAGCCAAAAAAAAATGGCCAAAGTAGAAAATATTTAGGATAAATGCTTTGATTTATCCAAATTCATACGGAACACATAAAATTCTCATATAACCCATTTGCTGGGCTGATTTTGCCACCGACTGTGAAACAAACCATATACACACACACGTCTCTGCCTTGCAAGCACATACTGAAGTACACATATCCTGGGACTGTACAAAGACAAAGACTGGCACACATCTTCAGGCTGTGGCCCTCTGAATTTGCTTCAGATTTGTAATGGGACATTTAGAGCAGAAGAGAAGCAGCCTGGGAGTGCAGACAGCAGAGAGCGTGTAAGGCAAGAACACAGACAGCCAGGAAAATTGGTATCAAAAACACGGGACATCTTTTCAACTTTTCTAGACACTTTTGGGTTCGTGATACACGGCACTACAGAGGCAGGGGGAGAAACTGTTTGGATCCCACAGCGAGACATCCCTAAAGAGAGAAACTGCAGATAAGGAGTGTGTTTACCAGCAAGAGAAGCCCATCTACTCTCTGCATGCAAGCCATATTCCCTCAGTTGTGTTCACAGCAAATGATGGACTCACATTACAGTTTTAAATCAACCCACAACTTAACTCTGTCAAGAAGAGACAAACCTATAAATCTCCAGCTATCGAAGTTCACGCAGCCAGCAACTATCAACAGAAGAGCGTGACCTTGGACTCGACATAAAAATCTCATTACTTCCTCCACACTGCAATATCAAGAAACACGAATAACAGCCCTACCTCAGTTCCTCACTTACCCTGGCTAGCCTCACGATCCTTGGTTATTCATTTTCCTCACTCAAACTGAAAGATTTGTGCAGGACAGCGTCTTCACCAAAGTCTTTTCTGGAGCAATAAGAGTTTCGCCAAAAAGGCACGAGCCTTCCTTTAAATTAGTTAAGTGTCAGGCAGATGCATCACCCTGACCAGATAAAAACGATAATAATAGATTGTTAAAAGCAGGTGGACATACCTGACCATTCTGGAGGAGTCGCATTCAGATCTGAAAAACAAATGAGACACATGGTTTTAATGATTTTTGTTAAGCAGGTAGAAACAGGGATGCTGCAGTGTTTCAGTAGGACAAATGAAGTTACATAAAATGGCTCACTAACCACCACGCTTTGATTCAGCAGCTGCCTTAATGCAGTAAAGTGCAGCTAACTGGCGCTGACAGGTGCTACACTTTTGAACAGATCAATCTGGTCTCCTGAGAAATGAACACAATTTATATTCCAGATACACCTTTGGTGTGACATTTACAAATTATTCCACTGAATGTGTCACAAATGTGTCTACTGAAGCCAGTATCTTGTCCTTGAAGGAAAAACAAAAAAAAAAACAATTATTTTGTACTTTGGTGTTGATTAAATTCTGTGGCTGTTTTTGAGACCATACAGTGGCTGCTCGCTCTGTGCTGGATTGAGTAAAGTTTCTATCATTTTGCCATCTTGAGGTATATGGGGAAACAAGAGGGACCGAATCCATCTCAGACAGACCGGCAGACACATTACAGCAGGAAAACCACAAGAGTTAATAAAGTGACACCGAGCCAAGTTCTTTTTAGCTGGACACTTTGCATTGCTTGTAACACTCTGTTTTACTTAAGCTCTTTACATGTTAGAAGTTTGCATTTCTCTGTGGCTGGCTGACTGACCAAAACCAACACAAGCAAGGGTGGCCCACATGTAAATAAGTATGTGGTACAGCCACATACTTTATACACTACCTCCACCAACAACAGATCTCTGACAGCAGGAAAACAGGCCAGTCCAGGACTATAGTACATACTATAGTGAAAGCACAGTGGCTCTCTAATGAGAGTCTTCCCAGGAATGCCTGGCCTTCTAAAATCTCTACACATGAACGACCACAATAGAACTGCAGCCCTCACTTACCAAAGTTAAGTTCAGTGTTCATGATTCAAAAGTAAGAAAGAGACTGGACCAGAATGGCTTACATGGCAGAGTTCAAAGGCAAAAAACCACTGATGACCAAAAGAAAAAAAGAAGAAGAAGAAGAAGAAGAAAAAAACCCCCCCACAAACACTCATCTTAGATTTGCCAAAAATCATCTTCATGATGACTTGGAAGGTTTCATCTGATGTAAAACTAACAGCATAAAAAGAACGGCATACCAACAAAGACGGTGGTGTTGGTAGGGTGATGGTCTGATGGAACTATAGATTTTCCTCCAACATCTTGAAGGAGAATCTCCAACCAGCACGTCACGTCCCAAAGCTCAGGCTTACTTGTGTTATGTGTCCCAAACACACCAGCAAGTTCACATCTGAGTGACCATGAAAAAAAAGAAAAAAGGTTTTGGATTGGCCTAGTCAAAGTCAATGGACTAATGGAGCATAAACAACCATGCAAAGCAGAGTGCAGGCCGATATCCTTCCACAGTGATGTGAAAGACTTATTGTCAGTTTTTCCAAATGCTTGACTGCAGTTCTTGCTGCAAGCTTGGTTGGTCATACCTGTGAACATTTGACCCTGCCATTTCATAGCTTCTTTTAGAAATTGCCTGTAGTAAATACCATTTTAAAAGAAAGTACAGTGCTATTCACACTACATAAATAAAATGTAGTATCTACTGTGAACCAAAGCATTAAGGGACAATAAACCAACTGTATGGCTGAATAAGGATAAATTTATGAGCTATTTTGTTGCCATGTTTCATTTTTCACATGGCAAAAACATTGAGGTATTAATTTGTGAATAGACGGCATAGTTACTAGTACCGTACATACAAAGGCTCTTCTTGGAAGGGTTGTGCTGTTCAGCCTTATTGTTGATGATTCTCTGCATTGCTTAGCTGTCGCAGGATAGTTCGTCATTGGTAATTGTTGTCCTCCTCATCACTCCAAGTCATTTACTTTTTTGCTTGCCTGTGTGTTGGCCATGTACCATTCCTCTCATTTCCGAATATCTATATCTCACCTAAACATCTCCTTAAGACTGTCAGCAATTTATCAGCAATGACATCAAAACATCTTAATTATTTTCATAAAGCACAGAACAAACCTGATACCGTCGGCATTTTCATTAGCACAAATCCCATTTGGACTGTGGAAATAGGCTGAGGTAAGAATACAGCGGTGTCAATATAATGCAGTGGTGGGATGAGATTCATTGACACACATCCTGCAGTCCAGATACAATTACTGGAGAAATTGATTGCTGTGTATACAATGCATCAGTGAAGGAAAAAAAAAAAAAAAAAAAAAAAACAAAAACCAAACAAACACAACAAAAAAAAAAAAAAAAAAAAAAAAATCAGACAAAAGCCATGCTTCACAACTCTTTGACTAAATGATATTTCCATATTTTAAACAACTTCCCACTTAGACTTCCCAACCAACAACAGCACACAAGAAGTGGTCAGTACCCTGGACAGCTCCTCGGTCCTGCACATTGCCTTCTACAACTACCACTCATATTACTAGTACTACTAGTACTACTACCATTACTGTTAGTGCATTTGCAGAGATCTTGACTTATGTGGTGACACTTTTTTTTTTTTTTTTTAAATGGTCTGTCCAGCAAAATTGTCACCGTTATACAGAAGACAAATGGACAGTCTGCTGCATCTTATACAGCGCCATGTATCATCAGCCATTTGTATTCATATGGAGCCTGACTTTCTGCCCCTGAGTCACTAACTTGTTGGCTATGGAAGGGCATTGGCAAAAAGGCTGCAAATGCAAGTGCTCATACAATTCTTAATTTAACATGGGAAGCTGTCAAGAAGCAGCTGCTCATTTACCAATCCAGCTGTTACAGACCAACGAAAATTAGCATTCACAGAGTCATGTTTCTGTTCTGACCACTTGGTGAATGTCATGTCTAAAAATCCAGTGCGTGCATCTTTGTCAATCCCTTAAGGAAATATTTCCCTCTTTAACTGTGCCCCATCTCATCCCTTCTTCCGTCTGCCATTTGGTGCTGAGCAGACAGCGCTCAGTGGGTTTTAGAGCTGCCTGCAACAGCTGAGAAAAAAAAAAACAGATTCGAGCTGTTAGAGCGATTCAAAATGATCAAGTTACCCAAACAGTAAGCTGAAACTCACTATAAAGTTCTGTAACCGTTACAGTGACGTGATAGAAGTACCAATTAAAGGAATTTTAAGGCTGTAAGTGACAGGTGCATCCATTTTAAGACATTTTTTGCCTTAATTAGTCACATCAGAGACAGGCAGAAAGAAGGTGAGAAAGACAGCGTGCAGTGCAGATCCTGCAGGCTAAGAATCAAAATGCGGACATGCTGCTGAGGATATCTTCAGCAACGTACAATGAACTGTAAAAACTCTAATGTCTGCTTTCCTGCGATTTGCAGGACCTGCCTCTTTGACTGAGTCATTAGAACTTAATCAGCAATTGTACCAATTGGATTTTAGCTAAATTAGATTTCCGAAATGGCTACCGAAAAGCAGCGAGTTGAGAAAAAGCGCCTTCAGAATGTAGGGTTATACGAGACAAGAATATTAATGGATTATTAATTCACTCGGATTCTCTGAGCTAATTTGGGTGGTAATGGAATTAAAAATGAAATCCACTTTTTATTGCCTTATCTAAGTGGAAACTCATCCTAATGATGACGAATACATGAATGAAAGCAAGAATCCAAGTTGAGCTGTTTTTCTTCTGCATTGCGCTGAAACACCAGCCACTTTCAGGTGCATTCCCAAAGCCTTTTAAATAATGCATGAAATGCCAAATCCCATTGGAAGTATCATTCCACAGGAAGGCCTCCTCAAGCTGTGAGGCTGGTTTCTCCAAGAGTGGCCCACAGAGAAGTAAATTCTCGAGTGGTAGAATTAAGATTTCCACCCCACAACCAGTATTACATTCACTGCCATCTCAGTGGCTTCCACTTGCCCTTTACCTCACTGCATGTGTACGGTACATATTTGTGCCCTTTTTTTCCCTTTTGGATCAGATACAGAGTCTGTTGCAGTGAGGACAGTCTGTTTCCTGTTGTGAAAGAGGAAATGATCAGGGAGGGCAGAGCAAGTGCAAAGAACGCTGACTCAGAGTTTATCAATCTGCGTTTCTGCAAGAGTAAGTGCAACTGGACACGGCTGCAGAAATGCATTAGTCTGCTCATTTAATCATAGCTCCCTGCTTAGCATCAAATAAACTGGAGCATCATCTATTGTGCACCATACAGATAAACACACCTTGCTTCCTACGAATTCCTGTTATTAGACTGTGTATTGCTTATTCTAGGTAAAACATTTTCTTTACTTTCAGATACATTACTATGTATCATTAAAGCTTGGGCACATTTTCCTAAAGCTGTTTTACTTTCCTCACCTCTTTCAGGAAAGGCCTGCTCCAATGTAATTAGAAAGCCATTATTTGTTTTTCACTGTAAAATATTCAGAAGGGTTAGGCCTTGAAGAAATGGCTTCTAGCAGTTCATCACTTTTAATGTGGCAAAAAGAAAATAGTACTGGGCAATAAAGAAAAACATGTGCACTCATTTCCTTTCAGTTATTCAGAAACTATTAGAATTTATTGTAGTTATTTTTTTTTTTTTAATTTTTAAAGGTGTTTGATGACATTTCAAATAAGACTACTGCACTGGAGACTAGATTTAATACTGCATGCAACCATTGCTGTACCATATATTTGTACTGCTATTCTCTTACTGTACTTTCTGTTCTACCAGCCGTCAACGTTTTTTTAAAAAAAGGAGAGAAAAAAGAAAAAATTAGGACACACAGTCCCGACTTCACCTCTGACCATGCTTGACAAGGCTAACCGCAGGAATTCCATTATGAACCTTGTAGTCCTTCACCGAACTGGTTAGACCAAAGGTATTTCCAAAGTTACCTAAACACTTAGTGGCTTTACTGAATAATATACTGTGTAATTCAGCAGTAAGCGTGGCAGTTATGCAATGCTTTAAGCTTCTGCGATCAAACTCCTTCAAGCTGTGATGAAAAAGAATAAATCACATCCAGAGTTACACTCAATTTACAAAACTTTCTACTGAAAGCAGAACAGAACTTCTTGCAATTTTGTGGCTCTTGCCTCCATTCAGAACAATGCCATCAAATGATCAATGACTTGAACCTGCGGTGGGCTATAACAGCTCACTCACGCTGGCAGGTTCCTCAGAGGAGGAACACCAAAAAGCTAGACGCTCTTGTGTACCTTTTCACATTTATTGTCATTTATTTCACATAAAAGGTTTCCTTTTTAAAGAAAACTGCAGTCAAGATGCAACATTTTAATGTTTGATGTAGTTTTTACACTTGCTTCCCTGGTAAGATGCTTGTTTGTGTGTCTTTATTCATACTTCCTATTTTTCCCCAGTCAAGTGCATTAATTAAGGCCATTCATCAACTCTTAGGCTCCTCAGCGCAATACGCACTTCTTGTGTCCATATTACTGAGACCTAAATGATCTGTATTAATCAGCAGCTAATTAAAAGCACAAATGTGTCTTGCTAAGCAGATCGAATGAGTCTGTTCTCTGTAGTGGTTTGTTTCTCATGGTGCTGTCAAATTATGTATCTCTGAGGAGTTACTGGTGCATGACCCCCACAGGCTGTCAGCTCCTGCATAAAAGGAGAGAGTGGCAATTCTTCACAAACACACATACACACTTGTACAAGAAAACTGCACAAGACCACATTCTTCTTTTGCCCACTTAAATTTCTCATTATCTACACTGGAGCACCAGTCAGAGAGTTTTCCCATCTGTGCTTAAGACCGTATTTCAGCTGCCCAAAAGGTTCAAGACAACCTTTGTCATTGTTTTTTGTTTCTCAATGAGCAAAAAGATTTTCAGTAGGTTCTTTCAGGTAGTTTTTCTTTTTCCAAGCAGCATTACTGTTGAAATATGTGCAGCATAGAAGGTGATGCACTTTCAAGGTAAATGTTAGGGAGTAGTTGGCTAGTGTTTGAAGACAAGTCTGTCACTTCCATTAAAACTATGACCACAGCGATAAGCTAGCGAACAAAGCATTCACAAGGAAGTGTTTGTAAGCTGGTTTGGGAAATATATGTTTTTCCCCTAGTAGTCACTGACCTGTCTGTAGACCTATGTTACTAGGACTTCGGGAATTGTTTTCTGAGCAACTGCAATCAATCTTTTTGGCATACCACTCTGTCATACCATGTTTCAAAACAAGTCGTTAGCCAATGAGCATGCAGCTTTACAGTCAGATCAATCCCCGCTTTTCACATCCATTTTTGGCGACGGTGGAAATAATCAAAACGGGACTTCAAATACCAACAGGTGACATTAGTATCTATGTCCATCTTTTATACTGTGTATGACAAAGACTACATACGGCACGACAAAAGCTCTACTCCAGAAAGAAAAAGCTTGGTGACACCTCCATTTCAGACAATTTGCTGGATGTCCCCTCTGCTCCTTGGGTTTGGGAACAAAGTGTGCAAAAAAAAGCAGGGCCATTCAATGTTAGTTCCATTTCGTCCAGAGATTTGTATTCTCTGTCTCTTTGGAAATTCCTAAATTCTTTGCAATCTGACTTTAGTCTTATATTGTCAAACACCTTGTATCAACAATCTTTCACTCTTAGATGATCCCTCGAGGAGTCTCTTTTTATAACTAATCATGTAAATACTGTAATGAAACTAACAATGTTGTCCCTGATTGCAGGCATCAAATACAAAATCGCTCTCTATGCAGTGTTCGAAATAACGTAATCAGGATGTTTACCACACATGGATAAACTGCAGTCCCAGACCAAGTCTAACGAATAAATTGATGAAAAGTTTATGATCTACAACAGGGTAAAATTCATGTCTGGGAAACTGAGCCGCAGGCTTTAAATGGTTTATAAATTAAAATTTAATTTTGTTTTATCTTTGCATATAAACACCCTCTCAACTTTTTGGATGGTTGTGTTTCAAACATAAACACAATCAGCGATATTACAATAGCATCTAAATAATATCAGACTTTTGTTTCCAGACATTTAAAGCTCTTGCTCATCTTAAAAGAGCCCAACTGCTTTTCTCCCACTTTGAATCCAAGTGGTCTTAAACACCTGACCTAACACAGTGAGCTGGATACAGGGGGGGGGGGGATCTCACTCTTACTCATGCTGCATTCCTGAACATATTGCTCGGATTTGGGTGAGCCCTCAGAGTCTCTTGTAAAGTCTGAGGTTATAAAGAACAAGAGAAGAAGTGCACTCCATCTGCAAGCACTGAAACGCACGTACTGCAAGCAAACACCAGAGTGGAAGCAATTGAACCTGTTAAACCAGCAAGTAACCATCAGCAAACTTAAGTACACAAACCAGTTAAATGCTTGCGACAGAAAATTCAGCCCAGCCAGCTGTAAGGAGGTCTGTGTTGACATCTATCCATGGTGACTAAGAAGAGTGTGTGCAAGCAGTAGCTCCTCATCTGTGTTTAACTGTTGACTCAGCCTCCACCTTGTCAGCTTTTCACGCACACACACCCCGCACTCCCACTTGGCAGAAAACTAGTGGCAGCATTTCAAACAGCTCTCCACAGGTACTATGCTACAAATTGCCTTCGATTCAGCTGCTGCATCAGCTGGTTTTGACAGCTGTGAGGCAGATAATTGGTTCAACTGTGAAGAAATAAAGAATGAACAGGCAACTATACTTTGGCCTTGTGGCCGCTACAAGTGTGCAGTTTCAGTGCTGATCACTGTTTGCAATAACAAAGAAAGCAAAAGCATGCGAGAACAAACAGAGAAGAGAACATTTTATCGTCTATAAATCGTCTTTAGCACAAAACTGACAAAAATGAAAAAGATGAGAATCATTTAATACATTTTAAGGAAATAATATATTAACTATATAGTAAAAAGCTGTTTTTTTTCTGAAAATAACCAATTATGAGAACTTGTCATTGTAATGCGTTACTTGTGAATCGTGAGCTCAGTGCTCCATTACATCATATACAGAATCGTGCTATCCTACTACAGCATCAGGGGCTGAGCAACCAAACCCGGCTCATAAGTACATCTTGGGCCCCTGAGGGTTCTCATAGGAATCAGATATTATGACGTCATCATGCAACCACATAGCAACAGGCTAAAATTACCTGTTTTTAGGTTTTTTGCACGTAACACCTCATGCAAGCTCGCTGTGGTTTTTTATTTCACAACGACAACTTCTCATTTATTGACACAAAACTTGAATTGCACATGATATATTATAACGTAATCACGTTGCCAAGCAACTGCCTAGCAATTGGCTAAAATGACCCCTTTTTTTTGCATTTCAACACCTACAACGCCATAAAAACAGCACCGTATCATTTTCTTTTCAGGGCCAACGTCAACAATAGACCAAACAACACTGTATCTGCAAAAGCTGTTTAGCACTTTGAGAAGAAAGCGTGTGTTCTTTCTTTCCTACTCAGAGTAAGGTGAGACAATTGATATACCTCACTACTCATACACTACCATCAGCAGCTAGTTAGATTAAATTATTAAAAAGAACCCCCCCCCCCCCACACACACACAACACACAAAAACACACAAAAAACACAAAAAAAAAAAAAAAACCAAATAAATCAAAACAAAAAACAAAACAAACAACAAAAAAAAAAAAAAAACAAAAAAAAAAAAAAAAAAAAAAAAAAAAAAAAAAAACAAAAAACACAAAAAAAAAAAAAAAAAATAAAATAAAAAAAAAAAAATAAATAAAAAAAA
>VURO01035740.1:17884-29690 GCA_015108175.1 Pelvicachromis taeniatus
AAAAGGAGGGGAGGGGGGGTTTGCAATTTGTAAGATTTATCTGCTGTTTATTTGACCAACAGACACACAACAATGGTGACTGGTATGGTCAGTTTTGCTCGTTCAGCACCCCATCAGCAGCAGCGACGTGAATAAAAGGAGACCGTTGATTCCAAAAGTAGCAGCTCTGTGTAACTGTGTGCCATGAATGTGGCTCCGCGCACTTTGGCTCTCGTTTAGCATTAATTACTTCACTGACATTTACAACTTTTACAAAGATTAAATTGAGCAAACGCAGCTCTACAGCAACAATTTAACTTTGACAGAAACAACATAAGATGCCGTTGTGTTGTGCCTTACTTTTCCTGCGTGGCGTGCTCCTTTATGGCTCCCAGCGTGGTGAGGCTGTTGCTGCCCTGCAGCAGCCTGCAGGTTGCCAGGTGCCTCTGGTACTGCTCCTTCAGACAGGCGTTCTCCGAGCATAAGTCGGACACTTGCTGCTCCAGCTCCTCTATCCTTCCCCTCTGCCTCTCCAGCAACTCCTGCTGGGTCTCGATTATTTTATTAAGCTCCTTCAAATATTCCGCAGCCCTAGTAGGGTTCTCTGTTGGGCTTTCCATGTCGCTCCAACTGCCGTTTTTCTTCTGCGTTCCCTGTCGTAGCGCAGAAGCCGGGGAGATGGTCCTCTGTAGTCCAGGCTGGGGTTTAGGCGCAACAATTCAGTGCGTTGCGCCTTTTACGCCTCGTCATTGTTTTTTAAAAACGATGAGGGTGATAATAATCCGAATCAGAAATACTCCCGCGTTTTCAAGTCCCACTGTCACGAAACTAGAAACTACTCACCTATCAAGGCTGGGAATGTCGAGCAAGCTTCAACATATCAATCAACCGAATGTGACAGACTTCGCCGTGAGGACCCTGTCTGGCTCTCTCTAAAGTCTGCTCCTTCCCCCTGTTGGCAACGCGGCATGACATTTTATTTTCTGTTAGGTCCCTCTCGCTCCATGCCGTTCCCGTGACTTTTCGTAAACAGATGCTTGGCTGACGGAGTGGGCGGGGCTTTCAAGTTTTATGAATCTGCTGCTCGCAGGCAGCTGTAATTACTTTTGGGCTAATGCAGGGGGGTAAATGAATGTTGAGTTTGTCAGGAGCTTCATTTTTCCCACCCTTTTCCATTCCAGCGGATCTATTTCCTGCGCACGTCCTCTTCTCTTCTCCAGGCAGGCTGACAACACACGCATCGTCTGTTCTCTCCGACAAGGATTCATATTGCAAAGAGCCGCACGCATTTTGATCAATTTTTGATTAGGCAGAACTTTGTTGCGCCTGTGTTTTGCGCTGTAACACAGTCTGGTAGACACAGAGTGCTGCTGCGTCTTCCCTGCAGAGTTGTTTACTATGCTGTCTGTGTATTGCCTTTTTCTCCAGCAGGCTGTATTCCCCTCTAATGAAATGATCGCGTTAGCAGCAGCATACATTAGTTTTTGAAACAGAAATGACTGATGTGTTCTGTTCTTTTGGGACAGGGGGCTGTATGTTAAACATGATGTGTCCCGGAGAAGGCCAACAGCAAAGCAAGCAGAGCAAGAGCAGCACCCTACTTTGATGCTCAGAGGTCGATACTTAAGTTTTACCTCATTTGTTCCTCACATCCTGCTTTTAAAATAAAGACTTTTAGATGTCTAAGAACTGATTCCTGTTCTATTTATACTGCTGCAATGGCAGATGCTCATGTTAAGCATGATCAAAGTTTCAAATAATGATTTCAGATATCTGGAAGTTATCCCCAGGAACCAAAAGCTTGAGCTCTAGTCTACCTCAGAGTGTTGTTTTAATACTGTTGGCTCCTTATGGTCTTAATGAGAGTGGATATTGTTAATATGGTCGTCTCAGACAGACGGCTCAGAAGAAAGTTGTGTTAAGGCACGAGGAAAGGGTAAATCGACTTGATGCACACAGATAATAAACTGATGCCCTGCAAGAAGATGAATACAAATGTCTTTAAACTGCACACCAACAGTGTCCAAAGCTACTGTAGAATAAATAGGGAGTTGTAAATGAGCACAATGGGTACTCTGCAGGATGTGGTTTTACAAACACGTGTGTAGGAACTGAGAGGAAGATGACAGTTTGCTCTTGTAACCATTCCCTCATTGCTGGATTTTTTATTTTTTTTTAAGAGAAAAAAAATCAAAGCAACATGCACACTCACACTTTAGTTGTCAAAACCTCTGCTGCTCCAACTCTCTCATAACTCCCTTCTCTCATTTTCTTTTGATCAATTTTTCAAAGCTCCAGTTGAGATGCTGCGTTCGTGGATACAGTTACAGTGCAAATGGAGAGTGCTTCATCCAAGAAACTGAGGGCTTTACCTTCATGCTGCACCACCACCTGACGGCTGTGCTTGGATCATCTGAGATAACTTGTTTTAATGTGGAGACACGAGCAGCAGCAAATCCATTCAAACCGGGAGCAGTGGGAAGCAGTTTAAGGACATGCAGTACAGATGGAGTGCATTAGGTTTTTCTCTGTGGCTTCCTTATCCACATGGCAGGAGGCCAAGGAGAGCAGCACGAGCCTTGAAATGCCACCCAGAAGGATATACAGTATACAGCTATTAACAGCTGAATGTCGCAGGCTAATGTCACATGTCAGCACTGCGCAATGCCGTGCTTTATTGCTTACTTCTGAAGCATTTCTCTGTGATGGCACATAATGCCTTCAGGTAAAAATGGATCTCACCAAAACTGCCATTTTACTATCCATTTATAGGTCCCCTCAAGCCAGTGTCTTTTAGACAAATTAAATTGTCTTTTAGCAAGTCACTGAAGCCCATCCAGCAATGATGAAGCTGTTCTTCAAGTGACCCTGTGTTTTAAAGGCAGAAAGTGGGGATAAAAAGAATCCCACAAAAATCCCAAACATAAGAATTCCTTTAAACGTAGTCTGCAATTACACTATCAAACCACACAGCTCAATTAGCCATACCTTCAACTCCAAGTTGAGTGTACTGGAGCTCCTGGCTTGTGGATAAGGAAAAGCCAGCAACCACAGAGTATTAACCACTTCAAAACATTCTGTCTGTCAGTATTATGCTCATGGGCTGGCTGCTTTCTTCCTCTGGCTGACCAGTCATACGGTGTTGCCAATGTGGGTGGCAGCCAGTGAGATTTATTTTCTGAAATCGCTCATACAGTATATTTGCCCCGAAACAAACCCAACCCGAAGCCTCTTGGTTCAGCCCTACAAAACATTTACCAGCTGCGATGAAAGAAAGACCCCAATAATCACACCAACAGAGTGGAAAATATTTCTATTTTCCTCCAAGAGAATACAAAATAGTCTCTACTGAGCCGACAACCACCTCATATAGATGTGCATTTGTGTGATGTATCTGAAATGGCACACGAGAGGAAGCGTAGTGGGCGTTAGAGCGATTTACTCGCTGATCTCATATTGCACGAAATATATAATTAAAATCATAAATGCATGAACCAAATGGGGAGTTTTCTGAATGGTGCTTCTGCAATAGTTCAAAACAGTAATAATACAGAGCGAGTTGATTAGCCTGAGCGATTTTATATGAATCCTGAAAATTGAACTTCAGCACTTCTCTCATCATACTGCCGCAGTGTTGCTTAGGAAATGCATCAGATATGTATTTAAATCCATTACAGCAATAATACAGATATGCAAAAAAAAGAAAAAAAGACTATTAACTACAGAGACTGTCATTAGGTCCATCAGCCTCTGACATCCCTTTAGAAAGAGATCTTCACACACAGTCCTGAAAAGCATGTGGGAGCAGCCTTATCATTCTTGTCAGGTCTCATTCAGAACCACATCATTGATCCTCTCCACCTCCAGCACAGTGACACATCTGGAACAGTGGCAGTTTCGCTTCACCCGAGACACAACAGCCTGATAGGCAGTTTTTCCACAACCTGTGTCCCTTAATGGAGAAAATAAATTGAGTGTCATTTATCCACGGAAGACTGCCTTAATAAGCCATAAATATACTGTACGGCCACATGCAACTACCTGTTGATGGGAGTAATTTAAGAGACGTCCACTTCCACTTTTGAATCTCAATGAATTTTAACTGAAGCAGACAGTAAAATAACTGCTACCAGCGCCTCCTAAAAGCAGCTATTGAAGTGGCAAGGCAGTCAAAGGTTGGTGGGTTTGCTTACACAACACACCGGTTAAATGTTTCCTTTTTCTAAGGCGGTCAACATCTTAAGCATACCCACGAGCCCCCGTTGTGGCCACAGCAGCTGGTGTTCCTGAGCTTTCTCATAAACAGCTCTCAGGCATGAATTGAGGCTTTGTCTGTCTAACACCCCCTTTGAGAAATAAAAAGCGTGTGGGAAATAATGTAAAGACTATAGCTGGAGCTGAATATGTCCCACTCAGGATTCTTCTTCTTGTGCAGCAGTTTACATTGGTGAGGGCTTACATCCCACAATATGGTTTCCACTGAGCCCTGGGACTAGCCTAACAACAACACTGGAGCTGAAATGATTTAATTAACAGAGCATCAGAAAAATAATCTTTTCTTCTTTCTGTCGCTTCCTTTAGGGGTCGCCACAGAAGATCTGCCTCCATCTCACCCCATCCCTAGAATCCTTGTGTCTCTTCATCTCTCTGCATGTCATCCTTCACATTTTCCTCCAGCCTGGCACCTCCTTATTTCAACATCCTTTGTCAAATACATCCACAATGTCAGAAAAAGTGTGATTTCAGTTCTTAAATGTAAGAATTGTATGTTTTTTTTCTTATTATACACCACGATTTTACTATTTCTTTGATTTTCCTTACACGAGGCATTTCATCAAAACTGCTGTCAGGCTTGTTAGCTGCAGTCCTAAATAAGATGAAGTTGTAAATTACTAAAAAGTCCACATCGACAAAATGAAAATCCCTAAGAGCTACTTTTTGGATTGTAGTGTACGTGTTCCACAACTGATGTTTTGCTGCTTTACAAACGATCCTGTGGCGCACAGTCTGCTCACCTATTTGGGTTTGTGTAGCATTTGCTGACATGCAGGCAGCTGCTGAGGGCATACAAATGAGCCAGGTGACCGAGTCCCACCACAGCAGCCCAGAGCAGTGTTACAGACAGATGGGAGATATTTGATCAGTGGCCACAGACCTTTACATGTCCTGAGGGAGCCCAGCAGAAAGGCACACTACCTCACCCCCCTTGTGTTTGTATGAAATAAGGTGGATGCGTGTAGAGCGTGCAGGCCTTTGGATACGTGGGAAGTCAACCGTTGCTAATGCAACAACCACCCTGCTCTTTCCTTCTACCGCAATCGATGTTTTGCTAAACCAATCGCGTTAAAGTAGTTTACAATTTACTGAGAAGGTAAAAATGGGTAACATCAACAACACTGAAAAGGATAAAAGACTTCACGTCACCAAAAAGCAACAAATAGGAAAGCAGAATATATTAATGGGCACATTAATGAAACGCCAGCGCACAAATTCACAGCGAACTGCAAAATTGCCAAATGTGAGTGACAGAATCAATGTTTCCTAGTTTTCTGTATTTTGAATTATTCAAAAACAATTCTTTCTGTAAGTCTATTCGTTTGCCACAATTATACTAAACTGACAGCATGTGGAAAGAAAACAAATTCATAAAAAGGTTTTTGATGAATAATTCTGACAATAGTGAACAGAAAAAGTAAAAACTTTAATCAGCAAAGAGGAGACTATATTCACACAAACTCATGTCGATGTGACAGTAAGGCATGGATCAGGAAAAAAAAAAAAAAAAAGACTGGATAGCATAAATACAATTCCGTGTCGTTAATTCTTTTTTCTTAACATACAAAAATATGGCATTTAAAACAAAAATCACACCTCAAATGTTCAAGCAATTCAACAATCCTACAGTAATCTCTTTCAGGAT
Source organism: Pelvicachromis taeniatus (assembly GCA_015108175.1). Lineage (NCBI taxonomy): Eukaryota > Metazoa > Chordata > Actinopteri > Cichliformes > Cichlidae > Pelvicachromis > Pelvicachromis taeniatus. The sequence continues at coordinate 23,784 of VURO01035740.1, forward strand.
AAGTGGGCTGTAGGAACAAACTGAAGCATTATGTTTTCAGAAATGAGACCTGGTCACATTTGAGTGCATTTTGCAATCAAGCAACACTGGGATAAAAACTGAATGACAGTTCACATTTTGTTGTTGTTTCACATTAATGAATTAGACAGAAGCTGGATGCATTGTGGCTCAAAAATCAGTAATATTGAAAAATGGGGGGAAAAAAATCAAACTCCCCCCAAAATGCCCTAAAACAGAAGTAGTACAACCTTTTCAGTCAGAAAAATGCACATTTAAAGGGTTCATTATCTTTGTGGATGGATTCAGTGGACGGCACTTTTTCTCAAAATGTATATGCTACAACATTACAGAGAGCAACATCTGCTCATAAAAAATAAATATATTTAAACTAACACTTGTTTTCTGTCTTATAAGATAATGTGGTTTATCCTGAGTTACTACATTTTACATATGAAATTTAGTAGCCAAGCAAACAAGAAGAAAATGAAAAATAATTCTGAGCATGAACTGAAAGACTCTCCTCACTGGGTGTCAGTCAATGAAGTGGTTTTGTATATAAAAAAAGCTATTTTCATGGCAAACCACAAATATACATACAGTATATGTATAATTGTGCACACACATAATTTATATTTACTTCCACACACATAAGCAAACACACAAGAAAACTGGAAAACAGCCCTATAATAATCTTGCATCGTCTTTTAACTGAGCTTCCACTGTAGAAATTGTTTCATTTACGCATCTGTACCAACATACTGAGATTTTGCTGTCACCTCCCCACAGCATTCATCCTGAGGGACAGAGGCACATTCTCTACACTTTAATGGCCTGGGTGTTTCCATTTTAAGGAGCAGAGACGAAGCAGCCGGCTTCATGAGGACTTGTAGTCTGGGGAATAGAGACGGTACCTGGGGCTGCTGTTTAGGCTGGTCCCGGGTAACGTGCGGTTGAAAGAATTTGCCAATGGCGAGTCTAAACCTGAAGAGAGAAATGTTAAATAAAGATTGTAAACAAAGCATCAAGAGCTGAATGGCAGAACCAATTTGTGTGACACAAACCAGAGGTAAGTGGAAGTGGTTTAAAAGTCATAACCAGCATAATTTGGCATGCTAACACATACATCCGATACATCAGTACATCAACACTCCCAACTTCCGTCATGACAAATGAGTCTGTAGAATGATAAATCATTTATGCTTTAGGTTCACATCCAAATGATCTTTATAACTGTTGAGGTGACATCAGTACAACCAGGCTAAGGGGGGAGGGGGAAGCTGATCATATCCAACTAAAAAGTAATCAATAACTCAACTGGTTACAAAGGTTTGAGTCAACATGGAACATATACGACTTTACACACAACATCACAACATCAGTCACAACATCAGTCGCCTCAAGGCGCTTTACATTGTAAGGTAGACCCTACAATAATACATACTACTATTGCTATAGTACTATTGCACTATAGCACTGCTGCTGCCAGTGGCACCTCATTTCAATAATTTCACAGGAAGTATCTCATTAGGGACAGCAGTTCATTGGAAATTTATTTTCCTCATATATTGTCAGAAATACCATCATTGCCAATTTTAAATGGACCTCAGTTTAATGAAATTTTCTAAACATGGACGTCAAATTTGCAGAGAGAGCAAGCATCAAATTCTGTGTCAAGCTATAACGCAGAGCCCAAACAATAGCCCATACACTCCCCACCAGGTCAGGAGCTCAACAAAAAAAACAAGCAAACATTTTCAGGGGTAATTTTGTCCCCAGACTAAGATGACAACTTCAGATAATGTGGGGAGTTGTCTAAAACTGCATAAGGGGGCTACTTTGAAGGGGACAGCAGCCCAATTCAAATCCGGTATCTTTCTGCTTTTGAGGCACAGTCAGCTTTTGGATCAAGCTGTACATTCTCATGAATGCATCTTCTCGTCTATTTACGAATCGCTGTGCGGGTAAAGTCCCCGTGACATTGCCCTACCTGAGATTGGTGATGACGGGGACCTCTGGATGAAAGCAGGATGATAAGGTCGTTCCCTTGGCGTGAACACCGAGTGGAGGACTGCAGTGGGGGATACATTTAAAAACACAAGTGTTTGTTGACCTTCGTATATAAAAACTCTTAACCACAAAATACAGTATTACAACTTCAAGTGCTTTAAATTATGGCCAACACTGATAACTGACTGTCAAGCTAAAGTACTTCACTTTGAACTTGTAACACTGCAATACACTGATGCATCAGCTTGTGTTTGAATGTTTTAAATTTTTGAAATATAAAACATGTTAATAGCTTTAATGGATGTTCTAGTAACAGTGGAAAAACCTTGCTTGTACACAGTCTTGATAATGAGTACAGTAACTTTTCTTCAGGTTCTGTGCTTTTAGCATAATTAATTTTGATTAAGGAGCATCACATTAAAAAGATGCAAAGTCTCAACTTTAAGTTTGTTATTTCAGAATGTCGGTACTGAAATGGTTTCATGTGAAATGCACCCCTCAGTGCACAAACTACAGTTGTTCGAAAGTAATTGGACACTTTCCTAGTTAATGTTCTTTAGGCTGTGGTTCTGTCTCATGCACAGAAGAATCACTTATGGCTCAAAGTTGATTGATATTTGAGATCTGATGCAACTTCCACAGTTAGGACAAATAACTTTAGAGACTGAACTAGGTCTACGTTATCATGATCCGTTTCCCTGTCAGTGGTCATAATACAACTCCATGACCATACCCTCAAACTGATGGTGAGCTTCACAAATAGAAAAGCCTGGTTGGTAAAATCATCCTGCATTAAAATGACAGAATGTAGTTTAGAAGAAGAGGGGAAAAGAAAAAAAGGGGGATAAACTCAAAGCATGACACCGCGTCTGTCAGAGAAGGTGGTGCATCCGTTATGGCTGCCTTATTGATTTCAAGGCTGACAGAAGCAACAGGACTGCAGAGGTGCACAGGAGCATTCTGTGTGCTGTGATTGAGTCAAGTCAAAACTAATTGGTTGCGTCGGCTGTCCTTTTGGGATCGCTGAATGATGAAATGTCTAAAGAGCTTTCTAAGCTGAGCACTTGGAATAGCTTTGATTCATCAGTAAATATTAAAACCTTCCAATGTGCTTCAACCTAAATCAGTCGAGGACCGCAAAAGATTTTCCACAAAATACTCAATGACATTTTGATCGACACGTGTACCTGTGATGTCTTTTTTTGAACAAACAGTCTTGTCTTTTACAGGGGTTACACTTCAAACACAGCAATTTTGAAACCTAATAAAATGAATATTTTGTAGTATTTTTGTGCATGAGAGAATGTGAGCGGAAATCAAAGACCAACCCAAAAACGGGAACTGTCCAAATACTTATGGCCTGGTCTGTGGATAGCTGTCAAAAAGTAAAATCTTGATACACTCCAGTTACACAAAAACATTACTTTGACAACAGAAACAAACTAGAGTGAAACCAGTGCACAAATGTTACTTATATAAAATAACACAGTTCTTTAAAACTTGGTCTAACAGGTCCTCCAATTATCTTAGTAGGCTTAGTAATTCCAACAAGAATAAGGCAACCCACCGATTATGATGATGGCTGTACCAGCCAGCAGAGCGAACAGGGTGCAGAACATCATCTGGTAGGAGTTTATGAAGCTGTGGAAGGAGTGGCCCCCCTCCATATAACCAACTGGAGAAGCAGCTGCTGAGAGAGAGAGAAAAGGGAGAGAGCGAGAGGCGTATGAGATAACAAGCCCATTTGAAAAGCTGAACTCGCACAACACACTCAGGACACAATATTAGCTACGGCAGAAAGGATAATGATGTTGTTACAACACTGGTGATGTCTGATACCTGAATGGAAAGATGGTTACTAAAAATATGCCATGTCAGTGTTCTCATTTCCCACAGATGGCAGGACCGATTATGTGACTGACATTGATTACTCGTCAGTAACCCATTTAAACAGCTAATTACCGCAATACACAATTTGTATTTTTACATTATGGCCACATTTCCAATGTATTATTTTTGTACAACTGAAGGGTAAAAAAGAACCAAAAAACTGTTAAGCACTGTATGTTAAGATATGCGTTTTATGTAATTGAACCAAATAATGACAAGTCTTGACAATATTTTATGATTAAGCAATGTGAATCATTTAAAATGAACTATGAGCAGCTTCACATTTATAATAATAAATTGTACAATAACCCAGCTACATTTCCTGCAACATTACACATAAAATATGCTTAAAGTAAAATGACAAGTCTGGCTTTAGGTTCAGTGGATTCTCATTTGCACTGTTAATATCTGACCTTGAATTGCAGCATTGGGCTCAGCTACGTGAATCAAAGTTACTGGGATGACGACACTCTGGTCAGAGGAAGTGCTGCTTATAGAAATGGCAGCAGAAACTGCTGCCTGGGAGTCCACAGCACTGACGGTGTACTTTGAGAAACTGGGGAAGCCATGGTGTACCTCCTTCTCTTGGACAACAATGTTGGGAGAAGTAGACGCCACCTAAAGACAACACAACGTGATGTATGCATCTAAACGTGATATTTTAAGTTCACTAAAACATGGATAATTAAATTATAATAGCATTATTTTTTTTTAAAAACATATTGTACCTCCACGTTGGACAGGGCTGCAGTATTGCCATAGACTGTGAGTTCAACTGATGGGTGTAAGTTTGAGAGCAGCAGCTCAGTCTGGTCTGAGTAGAGGCCTGGCTCAATTGGCAGTCTGGCACTGACTTGCACCCCAGAGAAAGTACTGCCCTCCAGGCCTGCCTTCACCAGCAGGTTGGTCATGGATACGCTGAGCATGCGGATCTGTTGGTCAGTGATGGGCTGCAAGGTCATGGAGCATGTGTAGAGGCCTGAGGCATTGGACACAAGTAAAGGTGAAGGGTAGAGATAAATTACTAATGTGTACATTTGGTACAAGACCCAATCATGAATACCACCGTGCACGTGACCCTGATATAACTTTGGTTACAAAAAAAAGGTGCCAGGCACATACAACAAAGATTTAACATCTGAATATATCAGGAAGTATCATTTCATAATCACATGCTTCTATTAGAAACCCTTTAAAATTCAGCTGAATGGTTGCAACCTTATGAACACACTGTGGATCCCATTGCACATACCCAGCAACTGGGGAGAACTCCCAAAATCCCAAACACAATTAGATCAGTGATTTCAGGCAACAGGGAGTCTACTCAGTTCAATACATCACCCAGACACTTTTTATAGCCCCTGCTAAATTCACTGTATGGGCAATGCTGGTATTGATTACGCCCTTGTAAACAGTACTTTCCTAACCCCTTTTGCACACCATACACACATTGGAGAAAAAGAAAAAAACCCTACATAGGTTATGTTAAAATGTATCTTTTCATTTTGGGGGTGGGGTGGGGGTCTCTCTTACCAATGCTGGCATCAAAGCTGACGTGCATTTTAAAGACATCACTAGCAGGGAAATCGACAATGTCACTGGTAAAGCTGAGATGGCAGTTTACAGACGTTTCTGGCTGCAGCTGTGAAATAGCTTCAATCTGGTTAGGGGAACAGGTTCCTGTATTGTGGGACAAAATGCAACAAGATTATAAGTTATTAAAAAAATAAAAATAAGACTATTTAAAATGTATAACTGACTTTATGAAGCTTTACATTCATTTAAGGAAAACAAAAAATAAATTATAAACAACAAGAACAGAAAGTCCTGATATTTGGGATATCTGCTAAAATGGTTTCTCGTATAGAGATGATTTACACAGCTTTCATAGCTGCGCTATAATATTATTATTGGGTGAAAGTGGTAGCCTGGCTGTGTTTGAAAGTAATAAATTCCTATAACACTCCCTCTAAAACACAAAAATAACCCTTTTTTTTTTTTTTACAAAAA
>VURO01035744.1:0-11112 GCA_015108175.1 Pelvicachromis taeniatus
GGGCAAAACGATTATTTTCCGAATCGATGAATCTAGTGATTAATTTTTCGATGCATCGATGAATCTAATGATATACGTTACTGCTAAGCAGCTTAAATTAGTTTTGCATTTACGGAGGTTGGGTGTTTATCTCTGAGTGTATGTCTACGTGGGGGGTGTCTGCATGAATTAAAGGGTAAAAACCAGCATTAGTAAAAAAGTTGAAAACTTACGGTCGTTTTATGATAGGCCATTTCATCCTTAAAAAGCCGGCAAAGACTGAATCACTTCCTTTTCGGTTAAAATATCCCCATACTGTAGAACTGCGTGTTCGGGGGGCGTGGTTTAAGTCGACATGTTACCGCTACAAGCTGCCGCTATGTGTTTTTTTGAAAGTGATGACGCATCGACGCAAATTTTTTACGTCGACGTATTTTACGCGTCGACGTAATCGATTGCGTCGACGCGTTGTCCCAGCCCTAATTTGCACATTAGCTAAAACTAGTCCACTGAATGAACAATGAGCCGTGAGGTCAGTTCCTTGATCATTGATGTGCAAATTGTCATGACTGAAAACACAGACAGAAGGATTTCAGTGTGTCCACGGAGCAAAGGAAAATATTTCTCTTGCAGCATCGTCCTCCAAAAACACACACACACCAAGACACACCACTGAATACTTGAATACCCCCAATACTACAAATGTGTGTCTTTCAAATATGCAAAATTCCTGTCTGTGTTCATTTGCGGGGAACATAAAAGTTATTGATGTTTTAGTGAGAATCATTTTAACAGACTGATGAAGCAAATCATGTTATATGCCACATGCCTAAAAAGTCTAAAATTTGTCAATTTAGAGTTCAGGTAGAGTGATAACTTAACCTGAATTAAACTGAAGTAAGTCTAATGTGTTTCTTCATGCGTTTCTAGCCATTTGTGAGCAGGAAATATGTAGTTGAAATAAACATTTAAGTGTGAGACTAGAGTACTGAAACTATAGAGCAGATTTTGTTGTTATGGAGGCAAATCAGTCCAGCAGAATATGGCTTAATTATCAGGTATTCGATCCCATTAGATTAGAAGTTTTGGGGTTTGCCTTTTAACTCACAATACCAAACTAAGTGAGTTGCTCCAAGGTGCAATTTTGCAGCTTACACTTAATAACATCCTCTTTCGGCTACATTATTCACTGAGGCTAATGTTTGAAACGCTTAACCAAGGCTGCTCTTTGATTTAAGCTTCAGATGCACAATCTTGGCTTCTGACTACAACATCTATTCATTCTTCCCAGTGTCAGTCATATATTATCATCCATTGTTTTATGTTGTGTTTTATGTGATAGCAAAGCTGGAAGCAAGACAGTGAATTTATTCTTAATGGATCCCAAAGTGCACTCTTATTGTATATGTGTTTGTTACATTAATGAATGGGACATGGGCCACATCTTTGTTCTTTATGCATGTGATATCACTAAATATGAATATGTGTTTCTTGTTTATTCCATCTTCTTGTATTAGGGTGATATGGGACCTGTGGGACAGATTGGCCCGCCAGGACCTAACGGACTGAAGGTAATCTCTCACACACATATACAGATGGAAACTGTTGCCTTTTCTATCTTATCTTGTATCAGTTATTTTATATGCGATAAAACAAGAGATTTTTTTAGAAGGCCTATTTGAAGTGTTAAAATTTGGATTAGTTGCCAGTTATGTGCCAGTAAAGATGCACTTTTGATAGAATTTGGCTTTTGGAGTGCTTTTCAACCAGTCTGTTGGTGCTTTTTCCAGGGGGTGCCTGGAAATCCAGGAGAACCAGGACTGAAAGGTGATAAGGTGATCTGAATATTCCTGTTATTGACCTGTGTTTAAACAGCATGTGATGAATATGTAGTATTTTGCATCCTACCGTAGATATTTCTGTCAAGATTTTAGACTTTAAACAGCATGCTTTCATTAGGTGTCACCTGCAAATTAACTTATATAAACTTCTGATGATTGCTATTGGTGTAGATGAGGTTTCCATATGCATATTTTTGTGAAATCTATTATGGACTTATTTTAATTTAAAGCAGTCAGTCAAGCTATTGAAGAAAATGAAAGAGAAATAGACAGACTTGAAATAAAAAAACACACACAACATGAAGAGACCACTCAGCACTGATGATTTAAGGAGGCTCAACAAGCAGGCCTTTTAAGGACAGCAGTAAAATCTGGCTGCATCTACTAAAACCAGAACAATGCACAATACCTTAACGATGGTAAAGCACAAATAGTCAGATCTGAAAATGACTGAAAGACCTTGATCAGAGCACTCGTGTTTGAAATTCACTTTGGTTTATTGGACACGTCTCACTTTGCATTTGTAATTACTGCAGTTACTCATTATTACTCATTTGTTTCATAGTGGAATGGTCTGCAAAACATGTGGTGTGACAAACTGAAGCAATGCCTTTCATAATACATACTGACACCACATGGAACAGTTGGCTAATCCAGTAAATAACACTCACTGTGTGTGGATATTCATGAAGTGCAAACTGCTAATTAGTATTGTCTGTTTAAAAAAAAGTTAAAGCTTGAATGTATTTGGAAAAGTGGAACATTTCATTCCCCCCTAATGGTTTCCATTTTTTTCTTTTTTTCTGTCCATACTTCATCCATCTTCCTATGTGTGTGTGTGTTCGTCTCCTCCTCTCTCTCTGTCAGGGTGAAATTGGGATTCCTGGAGAGCAAGGGGAGATTGGATTCAAAGGAGACAAGGTACGTCACCTTTGCAACCCATTTGTGCACATCTGACATGCACGCTCTCTCTATCTCAATGCCACCGTGCGGCATGCTACCTGCAGTACACTCGTGTTACACAACCTATGTCTTTGCAAAATGACTTTTCCAGATGTCGTCTGTTCAGCTTAAGGAAATTCTTATGTTCATCCACCACATTTGTCTCTGTGTGTAAGCAATTCAAATCCATCACAGTGGCCCCAAGAGTTAGCACAATCTTGAACAGAGAGTCATGCATGTCGAATGTCTGTTTCACTAGAAAATAAATTAAGCTTCTGATCTTGTCTCACTGTCTCTCTGATTTTTTTAAACTTTTGTTTGTGTTGGACAGGGTGTCCAGGGGGCCCCAGGTTTACCAGGCATCCGTGGGAAACCAGGACCACAGGTTAGTTCTTGTCTGTGAATGTATTCCTGAAAACCTGGAATACATTTAACTGTTAAAATGTGGACAGAATTTAGATAAGCAATAGTTTACTTTTTGTCTTTATTGACCCTTAAGCTATTTGCTTAATAGCTTTTGTGCTAACAGTTTGGCCAGAAAACAAATCTCAAGATATGTCTATTAGTTCTGCTAACAGACATACCAGTTAACTTAGCAGAATGTTGAAAACTGCAAACCCGACAGTGTCAAAAGGTCCAAAACCTGCATATTATGTAATCTTTAATGTTTAAAGTGTTTTTTTTAACTCAATAGTAAACAAAACTATTTTTATAAGGTGTTATGTCCAGGACTATTTCTTGGCTTGAAGCAACAATTTTCCATCCATGAGGTTTACAAGCAGCAATTAGAGTGTCCAGGAAGTCACTTCTCTTTGCCAGGAAACTGCCACCAGCATTATTTAGCAGTGGCTCTATAGTGTAGTGGTTTCTATATTTGCCTAACAAGTAAGAGACCCCTAGTTTGATCCCTGACGGAGGCACAAACCTTTATAGCATTGCATCAGATGAAAAAATCTGCCAAGTCAAACATGTGGAGCTACCCACTGTAGCGATCCCTTGTGAATAAGGGAGCAGCTCAAAGTAGCATTTTAGTCTCTCAGAAAGTTAAGTCCAGCTTCACTAACCACACCAAGGACTGATTATGCCAGACCTGTTGAATTAAGAAATCACTTAAAAAAAAAACTTGTCTGACAAAGTTAAATAGGCTAAAAGATCTCAAAAAGCAGCACATCATGCCACCATGTAAAGAGACATCTGAGAAACAAAGTCAGTTGGAAAAAGGGTCACAAAGCCAATTCGAAAGCTTTGGGATTTCAGTAAAACACAGTGAGTGCCATTATTCAAAATGAGGGAAACTTGGTGAAGCTTCTCAGGAGTGACCGGTCAACCAAAATTACTCAAAGAACACATCTTTGAATAACTCAGACCTCACTTGCCTCAGTTAAGGTCAGAGTTCATGATTCGACAATAAGAGCGCGACTAGGCAAAAACGGCGTCCATAGAAGAGAGGAGGAGACCACTGCTGACCTAAAGGACACACAATAACTCGTTTCACATTTGCCATAAAACACCTTGATGATCCACAAGACTTTTGAGAAAATATTCTGTGGACTGATGATAAAAAAAAGTTGATTTTTTTTTTTAGGTTTTGAGTCCTGTTACATCTGGTGTAAAACTAATACAGCATTTCAAAATAACACCATAACAACAATCAAGCATGGTGGTGGTACTGTGATGGTCTTCGGCTGCTTCAGGATGTGGACAACTCACTGAGACTTGATTGAGTGTTTTTATACATGTTGAGCTCATTTCAAACATAACCTGCTCCAGAAAAAGTTAGGTCTGTTGCCATGGCAGTGTACCCCAGTAATAAGTGACCCACATTCATAATACAGACAACCAAGTGGTAACACTGAAGTTACATGGGCTTCATAGTACAGGACTCAACTGCTGGCTGTCTCTCATCTCATTTTCAGCATGATTGTTTGTTTTCTATCGCATCCAACTGTTTCACATCTTTCTGTTTTACAGGGAAAGCCAGGAGAGAAAGGTCCCGACGGTACGCCTGGACCTCCCGGCCCTGAGGTCTGTATTTACTCCTTCGTTGTTGCATTTGATGTCTACATTACACAGACAGAATAATGACTGATGCCTTTTTAATCTTGATAGGGGTTTCCTGGTGACATGGGACCACCAGGAGAGAATGGCCTTGAAGGACCAAAGGTTAGTAAAATCATGATCTAGGTCAAGCAGTCCCTAAACTAACACATGATTCAAATCAGGGACAGAACTCAGCCGGTGCGCCACAACAAGATAGATACAGTGAAACGGTGGCTCTTGAGCTAAATTATAATGCCAGCCTGCTAATATGCACATGATGACAATGTCTATATGTTTTTTAAGTAGGTGTAATGTGAACCACTGCCTTATTTTATTTTTGAGCATTACTTTTGCTTATACTTGATCATAAACTAAACATCATCTGGAGAAAGTTTCAGTAGATGATAGCATTTAAGGAACTTTCAAATAACACCAGAGCCATGAGGATTCATCCTCTGGGGCCCATTGTTGTCTGTCTCAAATTTTTATGGCTGTCCATTCAATCTAACTAACAGACCTGTATCTGTTTCCCCATAAGAGTGCTGCTACTGTGGCTCAAAACACATATGTAAATGCTACAATTACTTTTACAATTTAGCATTGTTTAAATGTCTTTTATCCATCAAGGGAAAACTAGGGGCTAGAGGTTTACCAGGCCCACGAGGGATCCCTGGCTTGGAGGTAAGACTCTCAGACGCCACCCACATAAGAATGACCCCACTGTGCCTGAGAGGCATTAAAAGATTTATGGCACAAGGTTTTTTTGGGGGTTTTTTTTGCTAAGAAACACTTAATGTGCCTAAACATAAGCCATGCTAAGATCAATATCATCCGTTTCCAGGGAGACGAAGGCCCTATTGGACCACCAGGCCTAACAGGACTCGAGGTGAGTTATTAGTTAAACACCTGCTCTTATGAAAATAGAGGATACAAGAGAAAGATAGTCAGGCCTCATGTAGGCCAACAAACAAGGCTCAGAGTATTGTATGTTAGAATAACACAATGTGCGAATGTTTGATCAGTGAAAAACAAGGGCTATAATTGCCTGTTTCTGTAGTTGTATCGTATAATTTAGCATGTTTGTCTAAATTGTATCCCATGCAGAAGCATCCTATTTCTATCTGTGGTAAGCTCCTCACCAAAGATAGAGGGAGGGGAAGCGACAGAGCTATCACTTAGACTGTGAAAAACATTGCAATGTGAAGCTAAATTTGTCCCCAAGCTTGACAATCAACTAAATTAATACTTACTGTTGAAATTAGCGTGGTGTTTGCACCCCGAGTTAAACTTTTACTACAGAGTAGACAGTAACCTCACCACAAAGACAGAAACAACTATACAAGATCAATGTGTGGCTTGCTCTAAATCATGTGTTACTTCTTTTAATTCTCAGCAAGCTCCATCGTATGCATTTTAACTTCACTGCTTAGCTTTAATTATGCATGTGCAAAATCTGACATGCCACAGTTAGAGATCATATGAAGGGTGATAAATTAGTGTGTCTATGTAGGGTTTTCTTGCCAAAAGTCTTGTGCTCTGTGTCTTACACAGCCTGCTGCAGCCTCAGGATAATTTACTCACAGTGCATGTAATTCCTGATCATGGCCACTAAGGGGCAATAACTGCCATCACCATGTTTATAGGTGCAACGATTCATAGGTGTCATAAAATGCGTGAAGACAGTAATGAGACACTGCAGAAATATAAGATTTGCTGATTTTGATTATTAAAATCCTCTAAAATGGCTGAAATTTTTAAAAGACTAATGTCATAATAAATATTTGGTCAAGCGTACGCATTGCAGCAAAACAAACTCAGATGCTACCTAAATAATTGTCATCCCATCCTTCCTTCTGCTCATCTGTACTTTCTTTCAGTACAGATGACTCCCTCTACACTCACCCCCCTCCCACCCACTCTCCTGCATCAGACTCTAACCTCCTTTTTGTGCTCCTTCAGAGGGCAAGTGCCGTACGACTCCTCCTGGAGTTGTGATTGATCTCTGGCCAGGTGCCACAGGTCCTCCTACTCCTCCACCTCATCAGCTAGCTGTCTTTCATTTCAGCACAGACTGACACTCTCTGCCTCTGCGTCACTGCATTAGCCTCTCTCTTTTTTATTCTCTCCCTCATCTTTTCATTTGCTCTTCATCTGTCTCTCTCTCAGCACAATGATCTTATGATCTTCTTCTAATTTAAATCAGATGATAAGAAACATTCTTGGAAATCTCTAATTAACTGTAAGAATCTGCCTTCACCCTTTGTATCTTAGCGAAATAAAGCCTTATCCAGCACTGCCTTGTAAAAGCAGCTGAGCAAATCTGAGTAAAACTTTGGTACAGTTGAGTCACTCAATCAAGGACTTTGGCTCAGGCGTTCCTGACCTGAAGGTGGTACTGCCAGTAAAAACAAACCCCCCAAAACGCCATTACCTTCACCCACCTTAATCCCAGAAGTGACTGTCTGTGCAAGAAGAGCGTTAGTCATTCTCTCACTCTTATTACAGCTCGCCAAAATGTACTTTCAGCAATACCTGTAAACCGCACTGCATATGTACATGCACGATGAACCGACTGTTTTTCCGCTTCTCTCCTCAAGCTGTCATCTCGCAGGAAAACATCCTTTATCCTCACTGAGAATCTGGGATTAACGTTAATGATGCATTCACTGGCAAGTGCATCTCTCATTATTCATCATCCTGTGCTAAAATCTTTCAGGGCAGAATGGGCAGGCAAGGATTCCCTGGGATACTCGGTACAGAGGGAGTTAAGGTGAAAAAACCCCACTTTTATTTTATTTTTACTCCTTTTTTGTCAAATATATTGAAGAACATTAAATTCATTTTTCTAATCTTTTAAGTAATTGCATATTTCTCTCTGCAGGGAGAGCCCGGCATCACTGGAAAAGTTGGACCCATGGGAGAGAGAGTAAGAAACCCTGGCTTGGCCGCTTTTTGCCAATTCATTAATTTAAATATCTATTAATTCATTCATTCAACATGTTTCAGGGCTTGGTGGGCTTCATTGGACCTGTGGGAGAGGCGGGCCTGGCAGGAGAGAAGGTAATAATTTGGGTTTTTTCCCCCATTTATTTATTTAAATAGTCCTTACAAGAGCATGTTGAAGTGAAAACATTGGACTTGTCCAATTTTAGGGAGATCGAGGGGAGATGGGCCTTCCTGGACCACCTGGAGAAAAGGGACCGACGGTAAGGCAAAATGACGGCTACAGTGTGGAGGGCTATCAGGCTGAGAAAGAGTGACATTTGAGTCTGCTAAAACGTGATCTTAAGAGTAGATTTCCAAAGAAGGCGTCTTTGTTAAAAATCCTAAGAAATTGTAATCTTACATTTAACTGTGTCTGTTATTCCCATGGGAATATAGTGCTGTGAGGGATTAAGTTCACAAGTACCACAAGAGTATGTCAGAATATGTTACTCAGTCGTCATAGCTCAGGCAGCTTTAAACTCTGTATTCTAAGCAGTGGTTTGGCAATTGACAAGAAGGCTGGGGGAAAAAGCTTGTAATATTCATTCAAAAAAAGGTGGATTCCAGTGAATCCATTGTGATATTTTACCCCTCTGATGGTATTAATGGTCAGAAAAGTGCTGACAGTGCTGCTGGAAACTTCTCAAAAGAAAACACAAAAATAGAAAGAGGATATTCTTTTTTGAAACATCCCTTGATAATTTCTCTTCCATCTGCAGGACCTCTGAGGAATTCCCAAAGTTTCGTGCACTTTCCTTTACCCTAGGGGTGTCAAAGACACAGGCCGCAGGCCAGAACAGGCCTGCCAAAGGAATCCAGTCTGAACCAATATAGGATTTTGCAGAGTTTAAACATTATTACAGTAGCCTTTCTTTATAATGACAGTGGACTGAGACAGTCACTGGGGAAATGGTCGGTTTATTCATTTTCAGTCACTGTAGTCCTTTATATTAAAAGAAAGGGTAACATTTAGAGTTTGCTTTGTTTTTTTTTTTATAGTTTGTTATGCAATGGTTCCACTGGCCTGGCACACTTGAGATCACATTGGTCTGTATGTGGCCCAGGAACTAAAATTAGTTCAACATCTCTGCTCAGTGGTTAGTACTGTCGCCTCAGGTCCTAAGTTCAAAATACCACCGAAAATATCACTAGATAAACTCTCCCAAAGGGATTTGACTGAGGTGCCGGCTTAGAGCTCCACACAGTGGCTGCACGCTGCTCTGAATACTGAGGATGCGTTGAGCATTGAGAGGAAGATGAATAAAGGATAACTTAGCTTAACCTGCTCTTTCAAACAGAGTTAGTGAACTTATTATCATTCAGGGTCTGTATCTTTTATCTTTATCTTGTCTAATGTATGCGACTTGGATAAGAATTTAGTCATCATTCTTGCTCAAGTAAAGAGTTTTCCTGCCGGCTGACAGCCAGTTAGATTTCTCTGAGGACTTCACCACACACACACACACACATACTCACTCACAAGGAAGTTCTCTGTTGGCCCGCTCAGTCAACTACAAAACAGAAACAGACCCTCTGGAAAAGTCTGCATCATACAATGTGAGGGGAGCTGACCAGCAGACATCTATAGTCACTAACAGAGAGCTCATACTGTAGGCATCTTTGTTTTATTTCTGCATGACATCAGAACCGCCTACTGTGCTATAAGTTTGTGTATTGGATAGATTTTTATTGCACTCAGCTGTCTGAAGTTCTGACTGAAGTACTCCCCATTATATAGTTATGCTTTTACAAATGGCCTGGCCAAAAACGAGCTACAATAAAAAAAAAAAATGTGAAAAGAAGAGTGAAAAGCAGCCAAAAGAAGTATGTTTTCCTACATAAAATCATCACCTCATGCTGTCTATTTTCTTTCTGTTCCACTTTCTCTTTCATCGTTACTTAATAGTATTTTCCAGCGGCTAGAGCATTTCTCCAGATGTATGTTTGAACTACCAATGAGGGTGTGAAAGAAGGACGATTTATTGCCTCAAACACATCTCAGTGCAATTTGGAGAATGAGTTTGGCCTTTATGTCAACACCTTTCTGCTTAAATAAACTTACTTTGTAATAGGTGAAAGTGTCAGAATATCATCATTTTGTTTTGTTTTTGTGTTTTTTCCTGACTTGTATCAGTTGTAAGCGACATACTGAGTTTATGTTTATCTATGTTTGCACACCAGGGTCACCCGGGGGCACCGGGTGAGGCCGGACCTACTGGACCACCAGGAAGACCAGTAAGTCACCATCCTTTTGCATTTTTACACTTTCTTTTTACTGATTCATAGTTGTATATGATCTTCTCTAATCATAGTGATGACAGTGAGCGGTAACTAATAATAGTACTAGTACAATAATACATTTTCTTTATTTTTTTTTAAAGTATTTTCATTTCATGCATTCGTAGATCATATTTTGAAGTAATTTTAGTAACCCACATTCTGCAGGTTTCTCTGAGCATTATAACACCTGGCAGCCTCCTGCCGAATGTGCATTACCCTCCTGTCAGTCAAAAGCCCAACACCTATAACCAATTAGAAGCTTCCCCTGCCCCCCGGTTCTTTGCCGCGGCTGGCTTTGACAGAGCGGGCCAATCATTGGTTGAAAGCAGGGGCCACTGAGCCACCAAAACAAATATAAATATGGGGGATTTGGGGTGCAGCAGGACAGGATTCCAGAGCAGACCCTTTAATTGGTGTGAGTGACAGATCTAACAACAAACCCTGTAGTGTGTTCCCGAGGTCAGGCTGCCCTGCAAGGTCAACAGCCAGGAGGCTCTGTGGTCTGTCAGTGTAAACCTTTGTTTTATCTCTGTCCCCTCTCCCCTTTCTCATCTCTCTGTTTTATCTCTTTATCCTCCATTTTCCTTTGTTTACCAGGGCCCTCCTGGAGCGACTGGGCCAACTGGTACCAGAGGGCCTAAAGGCTTGTGGGTAGGTCGAAAGGTTCATATAAGTTTAGTTTAGTTTTTTTTTTCTTTGCAGCTTAGGTGTTGACTGGCATTCTGCAGTCACTGTGTCGCAGATCCCAGCCTTGAGAACAGATCACAGACTTGAGAACAGATCACAGACTTGGCAGAAGAGTGTGTATACACACCATTTTCTGTTTCGCGTATGCTCTGCTGTGTGTTTATAGTCGATCTGTGCTACTGCTTTCAGAGCTGTTTGGTGAATAAGGTGAAGTGATGTGTGACGGGATCAGAGCTGATGTTATCGATGTTTTAAAGGACACGGGTGCTTCCGCACACATATGCAGTTTCAAGGTTGAACAATTAATGTTTCAGTCTTTTTTTGGGGGGGGGGGGGGGGGGGGGGAGCACAACATTTT
>VURO01035744.1:16132-45966 GCA_015108175.1 Pelvicachromis taeniatus
ATTCGTCTCCACACACGAACTGAACACATCGCGCCAAAAGCATCACAAACTCCTCCTCTCAACCTGGGTGTGAGTGTAGCCCCCTAGTGGGCCGCCACATGATCGCTATTGCTATAATGAATCCAGTCTTCACTTTAAAAGATTTGCTGTCCTTCTTGTGGCTTTGTTTTATTGAACAGCGGGACAGGCAGAGCACAAATAGAGGCTCAGAAATGTGTCAGTTTGCACGCATACTGACTTTCCCTCAGCGGTATTGGAGACCCCATCCTTTTTTGTTTTCATTAATCTGACAGAGTTACAGGCTGATATTGTCCTGTTTCCTGTTTAAGCAGAAAATTGATCGCTAACATAATTTCTCTTGCTATATACTTCACAGAGCAGAGGAAAATCGTATTTTCCATTCATTCTTCATAATTATGTTTCTTGTCCTGCATGGCTCCTTTTACTTTTTACAAGTCTTGTAGCTAGAAAGTCTGCAATACTCATGTACCCTGGCATTATTTATGAAGTATTTGTGCCAAAGCATCAGCATTTAAGAAGCAGGATCAGTGACACAATTAATCTGTGCATTCAGAGCCAAACTGGGTACAGATGGCTTTCTGATTTATCTGCCACTGGCACACTCACAGTAAACATCAGCCAGAGATTCCCTTTTCTTTTTCTTTCTATGCACATTAGAATCTGGCTGATTTTAATTAGGCTGAAACATCTCTATTTCTCTTGACATTTAGGGACCGGCAGGGCCACGTGGGACTATCGGACCTTTGGGAGAGATTGGTCAAAAGGTGAGAGACTCACTTACAGGCAAGCATTCATTCATATTCCACATGCAAAAGGTCGCGATGTTTATTTGCATGCACAAAAAGGGTGTTGTGAAAACTAAATATGTCACATCTGTTCTTCATCTTACCCCAGTGGATCAATAGCACTCTCTAATTTAACCAATCTGTCTGATTTAATCAGTCAGCTACATAACAAAGAGGTCTTTTTTTCCTTCTCTCTCTCTCTCCACTCTCTGATGCCAATACATACACAAACCTTGAGATATTATTCATATGAAATGGCAAAGAGTCATCTGCTGTTTTCCTCTCTTCATCTTCTGTGTATGTTCAAGGGTCCTCCAGGAAAAGTGGGTGAACCAGGACTGCCAGGCGAGCCAGGGGAGAAGGTGAGAGAATAATATTGTTGTAGTTTAACCTGTGCATGCTCTATGTTTTCAATTTGTACACAGGATATCAAAGTTTAAGAGCTATCTGTGTTTGTGTGTCAGGGAGCCATTGGACTTTCTGGGAATATTGGAGAGCAGGGACTAATAGGACAGCGGGTATGTTCATCTGAATTATGCTGTACAGTCTTCTTTGTTCTTGTTTCTTTCATAAACATAATATATTTGTGTGTGTGTGTGTGTGTGTGTGCGTGTGCGTGTGTGTAGGGAGGTCCAGGTCTAGAGGGAGAAGCTGGTCCGGCTGGTCCTGATGGAACCAAGGTGAGATGTTTTTTCCCTTTTGTGATTTATCTCTCCTCGATGCTGTATTCCAAACCACAGCATTAGTTTTGGTGTGTAAGAGTGCTGCTGTCCATCGTGCACTTTCAGGGGGAAAAAGGCGACATGGGTCAGGAGGGTGACAAAGGAGAAAAAGGTGAAACCGGACAAAAGGGAAAGGAGGGTCCACCTGGAAGTCCTGGTTTCACTGGCGTCAGGGTAAGTCACCTGTCTGTCTTTTAAAATTCATACACACGTGAACAGACTTTTAAACCTCCCTCTAAAATTTTTTAATGGTAGGGCCCAGAAGGGAAGCCTGGCAAAATTGGGGAACGAGGCAAACCAGGGTCAAAGGTGCTAGCATCAAACAACCTAACAAGTATTCACAAATAATGCCAAATAAACAAATGCTGTGTGCTCAGGTATGTTCTGACTCTTCTTATCCTGTACGTTTAGGGTGCCAAAGGTAATCAAGGTCACCTTGGGGAGACTGGGCCAGTAGGGAAGAGTGGACCTTCAGGTTTTGTTGGGCCAAAGGGTTCCAGAGGAACTATTGGTCATGTGGTAAGGTGGAATAGTAATGATGTAAATCACAAGCACTTTATATAATAATCATTTAATAGATTAAATGACACTTGTTTTCTATAGGGAGCTCCTGGTCGAATGGGTCAACAGGGGGAGCCTGGTCTTGCAGGTTATGAGGTAAGATTGTTTTGTGAAGTATATACATCTGAGTCAGCACAATGAAGCTTTTGTTAAAGTTAGTTTAAATAATATGATTTGTTACAACTTTCTTTGCAGGGCCATCAGGGATCTCAAGGCCCCATAGGGCATCAGGGACCAAAAGGTGAAAAGGTAGATCTTGCTCCCTTTACGGGGCGTGCTTCTCTTACTCTTTCACTGTGTCATATGCCAAATCCCTATTCTGCCCCTGAAATAAGCTAGATATGTCACACTCAGGAGGCATTTCAAAAAATCACCAAGAAAGTTTGTTTTATTAAAAAGATTTGAGTAAAATTTGTCTCACTTTTATTCTTAGGGTGAGCAGGGGGATGATGGGAAGGTAGAGGGTCCTCCTGGTCCTCCAGGTGACATGGTAAGTCGCACCCAACTTACTTTCCTTTCTCTTTCTTGAGTTTGTCTTCTATGCAGTTGCAGAAATCATGTCATTTTCAGTTTATTAATATACTTTGTGTTGTATCAGGGACCTCCAGGTGACAGAGGAGAAAGAGGGGAGCCAGGAGATCCTGGGTACAAAGTGAGGACTATCCTTTCACGTGATTTTTTATATTCATTTCTGATTATCTGTTTTATAATCTCCTGTTATGTTTTAGGGGCAAATTGGTGTGGATGGTGAGCGTGGTAGACCTGGTGCTCCTGGACTACCAGTAAGTGCAAAAACTTGTGATTTTCAGGCATACAAACACCACGTACGGTGACCTGGTTTGTCTTTACACAATTTCATTAACACAGTTGCCAATTTCAGGGACATCCTGGACCTCAAGGGCAGCAAGGACCCAAAGGAGCCAAAGGAGATCAAGTAAGGATGGGAAACAAATATGATGATGTGTTTGGGGTTCAAGGTTCTCAGCGATATGCTACAGTTGGTCTACAGCTTGGGAAATGGACCAGTTTGCATAATGAGTCCTTTGACATACAAAGCTAATGTGCAACTATCAATGTACAATTTTTAAATTACATATTTGTAACATTTTGGCACTTTGGGAGGTGGCTGGAGTACTTACCCCATTACTGGAATAAATAATGTGAATAGTTTTGATAATAAGAACATGTGCATCATATTAACTCTATTTCTGTAGAGACATAAATAGCTGCAAAAAGTTGAAAAATGAGCTGATATTGTGCGTAATCAGAAAAATTTGCCAAAGCGTACAGTGCTGTGCACTGTGGCCTAACAACAAAAGGTCATCCCAGTAAGCATTTAATATTATCAGCTTCTAATAAGTACCAGAGATTTGTTTTAAAAATGTCAGCACACACCTTTAATAACCAATACCTGTTCAGTAACTGCACACTTATCACTTTCTGTATCTCATTTTTAAGGGTCAGAAAGGCAAACAGGGTCAGCCAGGACAAAAAGGAGCCAAAGGACCCGAAGTGAGTGACTCGTTTTCATACCCCTGCAGCAGGTTTATTTAGTGTTTAATTAAAAAGAAATGTTTTTGCAAACTATCTATCTTGAAAAAATGTTTGTGTTAATTGTCAAGCAAAACAAGCTTAAACGGTGCATTTCACAGGATTTGCTGTAGTTGTCTGATAAGCCTACTCTGCTCTGTAGGGTGTAGGTGGTCCTCCTGGTCCTAGAGGTGTGGTGGGCCCAGAGGGTCAGGAGGGTGTACCCGGGGTGGATGGAGTCCTAGGAAAAGACGGCAGTAAAGGACTCCTGGTGAGATGATCAAGGAAATCATATTATTCAATTCATTAGTGGTCTTTAAATCCTGTTTCCAGCCAGTAAATGAGTTTCACAGATGTGAAACAGCTTGATAAATTTGCTCCCTTTCGTAACTGTAAATAGGCAAAATGCCTTCTGTCTCCTGATACAGATTTATTGGATCATTAAACTCTATCCCCTTAGGAGCATAAATAAGTCATTAATCATGAAATACTATAATTATTTAATAATTAGATGTCCTTTGTTTGTTACTTTTTTGACCTGAATGTTGTCAAGAACTGTGCATACTGCTCCAAAAGCATGAATGCAGTTTGGTAGGCTGATGTTGTCTTCTTAATGCCACTGTCCAGACAAAAGCTTGTTTACTTTATCAGCTCAGTTAACCATGGTTGTCTTCTTCATTTTACCTTCTCAATATGAATCTAGGGAGAGCATGGTGACGATGGGGAGGCTGGTCTTCCTGGAAAAGCTGGCTCACGTGGTAAAACTGGCGTTCCAGGACTCCCAGGAGATCAGGGAGCTTTTGGACCAAAGGTAGGAGGGATGTTCTTTTCAATGAGCAATAGCGACCTGAAGTAAGGAATATACTAGTACAATATGACAGCCCTAATAAAAATGCATTCATTCATCCATTCAGGGTGAGCGGGGTCTTCCGGGTCAAAGTGGATCTCCCGGAAAAAGAGGCTTCAAAGGTGGAATGGGATTGCCAGGGCCACAGGGTGACAAAGGACCTAAAGGACATCCTGTGAGTGTCAACAACACATACAGTAGTACATGTAATAAGGGTTAGATGTTGAGTTATGATTCATTTTCCTTTTAAATTAATTCTGGACCAATTCTCACTCAGGGTGACACAGGAGAGTCAGGTTTTCCAGGAGTTCTGGGAGTTTTTGGACCAAGGGTAAGTTTACAACAAAACACTAACAGAATTTTCCACACATAAATGAGGCTGTTAATTTGCAGTGTACAGTCCTTATGATCTGGATGAGGACAGAATAGTGCAGGTATCTTAGAGAACACATGACAATGACATTGATTAAGTCAGGAAAAGCATGAAAAGGAGGAGCTCAGATGGGGATGGGTTGCAAAGCGGCTTGCAGTGGCACAGAAAATGCAAACTCAAGCAGCATAAACAGTACACCCTTTATGATAATTCTTAATTGAATACATTGAAGGGTAAACCATCATCTGATCTGCCCGGACTTCAGCTGAACTTGACTTGGTGCCCTGCCTGAACTAACACTACACTTGATTTGTTGTTCAGGTCTAGTCTAGATGATGCAACTCCTGGCCCTGACTAAGCCAAAATTGTTAGTGCTTGCACAAGTTTGCATTGTGTACTATTATAAACCTATAAATCGCATTTTATACACACGTCAAATAAACTAATGTCAGCTGATGTGTGACTAATCATGTGACATGGAGGGTAAGACCACTATAGCTAATTTTTCCTAAATTCAATTTGATATCAAAGCCATCAGAGCTTATCCAGTGTTTCAAGATCAAGCAGAAATCTATACTTTGAGATAGGTTGGTGTAAAGATATGTTTTAGGCAGAACTGACAAAATGTGCAATGGCTGTGTTTAAATATATTAAACTTTCAGGGGCCTCCAGGAGACTTTGGGCCAAAGGGCATAAGAGGGCCAAAAGGCCCCCAAGGATCAATGGTAAGTAACGTGATGATTTAGATCATGCTGATAAAAAGCTGATAAAAAGCTCATTCTGGTTTTTCCTCCTTTAGGGTAGACGAGGAATTGTTGGTCCTGTAGGAATTATTGGTCCCAGTGGAAGAGCAGTATGTTTTGTACATGACAGAAGCTTTGACATTTCTCTGTGCTGATGTCTTTCAGCGTACTCATTGGTTTATGTACACTTTACAGGGTCCTCGAGGACAGAAAGGCAATCGTGGCGAGACTGTGAGTTTTCTTTATCATTTATCATATCTATCACTTGTTTTTTCCAATTTGTTTAGCAAAAAGTAGCGTTGATGGCAATATTCAGGCTAAAAATATGTTTTACTCTCTCTGAACAGGGAGCTCAAGGTCCAAGGGTATGTTTGCACAGCATCATCTTTCTCTGCTGTTACAATGGATTGTAATTTTACTGTGACCACTTGAATGACAAAAAGTTAATATAGAAATTATGTTCTCTTCCTTGTTAGGGATCTCCTGGACCTCGTGGACCACCTGGACGTCCAGTAAGTTTTTTTCCCCCCTTAACGTTTAACCAAATATTATTTTCCAGCTTGCATGAGACGTTGAAAATTACCTGTTTTGTTTTGTTTTATCTCTTTTAGGGCCCTCCAGGTGTCCCTCTGTCATTTGTAAGACATGTTATATTTGCTGGTTTCATTACATCCAATATGTGTTAAAAGATACAATGTCACTGATTAAATTATTTTTTTATGTAGAAAGAAGATGGTGTATTGTTTATGGATTTACCCACCCCACTCAGGACTGAGGTTAGTGGATGATAGTGTTTCCCCATTGTTATACTTTATAATCTGTTGACAACTTAATGACTCTTGTGTTTTTAGAACAAGCCTGTGATGGACCTGCCAATGCTGGACCAAGGTGCAGAGATCTTCAAGACCCTCCACTACCTCAGTAACCTGATCCAGAGCCTGAAGAACCCACTGGGCACTCAGACCAACCCTGCCCGTATCTGCAGGGATCTGCACAGCTGTGAACAGAAGTTAAATGATGGTGAGAATGGTGTGCACGACACAGAGGGTGAACAGTTTTGTGTATAGCTAGACGAATTATCCTAAAACGTGTTTTGATTTTCAGGCACGTACTGGATTGACCCCAACCTGGGTTGCACGTCAGACACAATAGAAGTCACCTGCAACTTTACTGGAGGTGGACAGACTTGCCTGAAACCAGTAACAGTGTCCAAAGTATGCATGAGATAATAATATCCCCCAGTGTCCACACAATTATAAAATCTTGAGAACTGTTACACATGAAACAAACTTGTTAACCATCTCATTTTTTGTAGCCAACAGTCAGTGTTGGTCGTGTCCAGATGAACTTCCTGCACCTGCTGAGTTCAGAGGCAGTGCAGCACATCATTATCCACTGCCTGGATGTCTCTATTTGGAGGTCAGCTGAGGATCAGCCTGTTGAACAGGAGTCTGTGAAATTCAAGGCCTGGAGTGGGGAGGTGTTTGAAGTGGGAGGAGAGCTGGAGCCAGAAGTCCTGGAGGATTCCTGCTGGGTAAGAATGAGATCCCATTATCTTATTTATTACATTTTATATCATTACTGAATTTCAGGCATTCAAAGCACACCAAAAACTGTAGGTATAAAAAATCTGCTCTAATATTGATATTTTCAATATTTTAGATAAAAGATGGGCGCTGGCACCAGACCCATTTTGTGTTCCACTCCCTAGACCCAACCCTCCTCCCTGTGGTTGACATTTACAACCTCCCAAAAGCTAGTCCCAGCTCTCATTACCACCTAGAAGTGAGCCCTGTTTGCTTCCTGTGAGACTGTGTCTTCAGGCGAAAGAGGGATGGAACCACCTCTGCAAGACACATTCGCATAGGTGGAGAATGGAGCAATTTCCAAACCAAACAAACCATGTCCAAACCATGGCCAAACACTGTCCAAGCAAGAAGATACCACCAACCCCCAAACAGATCCTGCTTCACTCTGCTAAACTCCCTGGACTGCAAACACAGAGGGAGGAAGCACAGGGAGCTCGGGCTGGAGCAGAGGGCAAAGAAGGACTAAGAAAGAACAGGGCAGTTCTCGCACTACAACCTTCTTCAGGCTCTTTGAAAAGGATCTTCTCACACATGCTTACTTGGAGAAAATAAAGGCACTATGCCACAAAATCTCTCCAGAACATTTCTAAGTGAAGGGAGACAAAGGCCAAGTTAATCAGTGGACATTATAGTAACTTATTTTTGTATACAGTCTGTATACTGAGTGTACTTTTGGAGGTAAATGCCAGAAATTTATTTCTGCTAGAAGAAGAGAATTAAAGTAATCTGGATTAGTTCAATGTACATATTTATATATATATGCTGACAATTAACTTTTATACATGTATATCTTATGTAAATTAATAATAATAGTAATAATAATTATAATAATCTTTAAGTGCAATAGAAAGCAAGAAGATCATTTGGTATTTTAAATCTATATGAAAGGATTTGTCAGGGGTGCCATTTTTTTATTTTATTTTTTTGCCTTTGGTGCTCATCTTCTCGTGATCTGGCATAGGTGAATCAATCCAGAGGGAGAGTTGTTTGCTTAAATTGAGCAGAAGTCACGTTTATATTTGTTTTACTCCATTGGGAGGTTTCCCTGATGTGGGAAACGCCCAGTGGCACACAGTCAGCCCTCAGTAAATTACATCCAAAGCCACAAGCCAATACCTATCCACAGGGGGTATATTAAATACTTACTGGACCAGATGCCACTGATGATTAGGGAGAATTTAGATGGAGATTAGGGGTCAGGTTTAGGGAGACTATGAAGCTCAAGTTCTCAGTAGTGTTTCTCTAACTGTGGAGTGTCCTTGCTTCTTTATTTATCATTTACAGTAAAAAGTAGGTGTCAGTCATAA
This sequence comes from Pelvicachromis taeniatus, assembly GCA_015108175.1. Taxonomy (NCBI): domain Eukaryota; kingdom Metazoa; phylum Chordata; class Actinopteri; order Cichliformes; family Cichlidae; genus Pelvicachromis; species Pelvicachromis taeniatus. The sequence continues at coordinate 24,611 of VURO01035744.1, forward strand.
ACCTCTCCTACCCCACCTACAGCAATCCTTAGAGGAGAACTGAGCCACATGAGAGAGTAGTGGGGATACAGGAATCCAAATCAACCTCCATTTGTAAGCCTCTCCTCTCTCTACTGCATGGTGCTAGGTAAACTGTTTAAGGTGCTAGCCATAGTGCTGTATTTACACCACTGTGCAAAAATATCCCAATATTTATAGTATATGCATGCTTAATCAAATCCCACAAATATTGCCGTAGCTGTATAATGCACTATAATAGCAATATCCCATCTAGCACTACAGAGTTCCCTAAAAGTCAGTCATCTGTCATTTATGTAAATGTGTTAAGTGTTAAAATTGTAGGTGTATTAGAGAGCTTATTCTATTAAAAAAAAAAAAAGATTTCTGCTTTTGCATACCTGCATAAATCTCAGCATTTGAAGCATTTTTTAAGACTAAAATTGTTTCCTCTGTACAAAGCCCATTCTCTCCCACAGCTGTATGTATTACGTGTAGAAACACACTAGTGGAGATAGTTTTAACTAAATGATAATAATATTAATAAAAAAAACATTTCTTTGATGTAGCTGGACACAAATGTGTATAACTGTGTAAACCTTGCTGTATACAATGGATCCCCTCTTGCTAATTTAATGTTATTTAATGTTGTTAATGTGGTTGCTGACTGAAGCAAGTTTCTGTTGGTTGAAGCAATACTACTCTTTCTGACAACCTTCAAAAAATCAGTTATCCCAACTGGTCTTGGAGTTTATAGATTTGTTTTATGTGTAAATTTGGGACTCCAGAGAACAAATTTATTGCGATGTTAATTCTTTTATTTTTGTAACTTTTTTTCTGTTATGTTCCTCTATGATAATCAAACATGTACTGTACCAGGACTGTGCTATACTATCACTTGAGTTTTTAAAGAAATTATGCAAATATGTGAATTTTATTCTCCTTTTTCTTTTGTAAATCTGTTGTAGACATTTAAAGAAGCTAAGAATACCTCACAATTTTACGCAGACTTGGACAGACGGCTTTCTCTTGCCTTCATAATTCAAATCAGTTTGGAAATATCAGCCAAATGCAGCAAGTAAGTCCTCGAACTCTGAACAAGACGGTTTCTGGTGCCTTCATCCTTTCTCTGTCTGCTCTTTAGTCATTGTTCGGTGTCCATTTGTTCAATAAATACTTTTAATTTGTGTCTGGATTTTTACTTTAACCATTGTCCTTAAACTGTGATGCAAAACATATTTTACTTATTTACCAAACCTAATAAAGTTGCAAAAATTTGTAGCTTTGACATACAACAAACAATATCGACATTCTATATTGACAACCTATATGTGCTTTGTTATAAGGACTCAGAGGCTTTTCAGCCCACTGGTTACACAACTTAGCTATAATTAAACACATAGAGCGTTTCGACATTGCAATATGACTCCAGACGGGTGTAACTTTTTCCAGAAGGTGACACCGTGGTCAGTTGATTCGTCACTCACACCTGAGTAGAGACCTTCAGGATCCTAAGTAATGGAGCATGGACGCAATTTTTATCATTTTACCTCTGGACACGGTCTTGCGTGGCTTCCCTGGACAAATTAAGAAATAAAAAAACTGAACAATTTTTTAAAAACTCAAAATTTACTCAATGGAGAGTAACATAAATCCAAATGTAGGGATTGTTTTTAACCATTTAACTTCAAATGTATCATATTTAAAACATAATTTTATTAAGACCTCTACATCATCAGTGTGATATTTTAAAGTAACCTAAATAGATTTTATTGTTTATTATTATTTATATTTATTATTATTATGGTTCAGGGTTTATAGCTTTAATACTTTGATGCAATTTATTTGTAAACAGTGACCATCTGAAGTCTGAAACTCACTGAAGGCATCACCTCCATTCTTTGAGGTTTGTGGGAATTTTTCTCTGTACAGGCCCGACCACAGCATTTCTGTCAGGTTGAGCTCTTTGACTGAAACACTGCAGGACCTTGATTCTTTTCTTCTTCAGCCAATCTGTTGTAGATTTCCTGCTGTGGTTTGTATCATTGTCCTTTTACATAACCTAATTTCAGAAAAGCTTTAGCTGTCAAACAGATGGCCTCACATTTGACTCCAGAACACTTTGGTATACAGAGGAGTTTGTGGTGCACTCAGTGACTCCAAGGTGCCCTGGTCCCGTGGTAGCCCAGACCATCACCCGTTCAGATGCAACCGTGCAAATCTCAGCAACGCTGCCATGTTCTTTCACACAATCACTACAATCTTCTTCTCATCGCACAGTCTGCTAGCTGAAACCTCTAGAGTTTGAGATGTTCAGGTTTTTTGCAGTTTCTCTAAACATTGTATGGTCTAACTTTGGGGTAAATTTGCTGGGACTTCCACTCCTGGTAAGACTGACAACTGCCCTGAATATTTTCCATAATCATTCTCATTGTAAAATGATTTGGAAATAACCTTATAACCCTTCACAGATTGATGGGTAGTAATTATCGCTTCTCTTGTCATAGCTTTCTCCACAGCATTATGTGAACAGTCAACTGAATGCTCCACATCTGCTCTGATTGTACCCTAATTGCCCTGTGGGGATAAATAAAGTCTCTCTGAAAATCTGCAAAATGCCAAAACTTTTTTTATAGAGGTGCTCACACTTGCTGATGATCAGCACCACTTCTGTATTTTTTTGTTTGTTTGTTTGTTTAATATATAATTAGTAAATGGACTGGTACGAATACGTCAGCCTTTATTCAGTTTGAGCATTGAACCTGCTTTCTGCTGAAAATCTCATTCACCCAATAACACACACATTGGTACAGTGTTTTTATCTAAATCTAAGCACTGTTTATTTAACATTCACACTCTAAAGAATTCAGTACTTAGCCCAAGGATGCTTCAACATATGAACAGGAGGTGCCAGGGAGAGATCGGTAGACAACACCCTTTATCACCTGAGCCACAGCCGCCCTCGTTTTAGATAATGACATGATAATACGTATAAATATGTCATGTGATGTTCATGTGACGTTGTAATTACCCAATTTTAAGACCTGCTGAGGATCAGATGATTTTTACTATGTCCACATATGTGAAACCTTAGAAGTTAAAGAGAGGTTAGTTTCTTTTAGCCTCCAAGTCCAGTGCAAGTTGTTCTGTTTTGCTAGAAAAAAAAGTTCTTCACTAATGCTCTTTGATAGAACAAGAAAATAATCTAGTGATGTCGAGGTGTAGAATTACACCACATGATGTCGCTATTGTTATCTGGTTTATTTCATGTGCAGCAAACGTTTACACAAGGGAGGGCATAGATGTTTTTCAGAACTTACATGGACGATAAAGTACAGAGACTGGAGTCATTACTGTAAGGTCGTTTAACTAAACGTTGTAATTAGCCCACTTAGTGGAGCAAATGTTAATTATGCTGCGGCATCAAGCAACACACCCGGCGTCCCACTCACCACACACACATAAATCATCCAAAAGGATGTTTTTACCATCCTAGTAAATATGCGGAAAAACACACAAATCTGTCATCTGGTTCAATTCCTTTTGGAGTTTAGTAAATTTAGTTTATTCTTAATGCGCTCTCGGGAAGAGAAAACGCCAGCATAGATCCAGACGTACAGATTTAGATCAATGCTATGCTGGCGCTTTCTCTTTTGGATCAATCTTGCTAATGATCCAAAAGTGGAAGTTTTGGATCAATATTAAGTCAACAGGATACGGATTATTGGGTACTATAATTAAAAAGTCGTCTTTTCCAACAACTGAGTTGTCGAGCACCGATATATACATTTGGCTGAATGACAGTTGGGGAAAAAAAACCTCTAAGCTGACAGCATGTGTATTTTTGAGCCTTTATGAACCTTCCCACGGTGTTTGCTTTGGCCAATCGCTTTGTCTCTACATCCACCCAGCTCCATGCTGCCTTTCGACCTGCTCGAAAAAGTATCCCCGTTTTGAGGTCATTAACAATAATTATCTTGACCCTAACTGTATTTTGAACTAATATTAACATGGAGCTTAAAATAAGAAGAAAACACAGTCTGACTTATTGTAACTTTACATCATAATATTAATCATTTCGGTGTATAACAGACTAAGTTTTGTTCCAAGTATTTCCTACAGCGCCTAAAGGCAGCACCAGTTTCCAACGTGCAGAATGGTGACGTTTACCATATCATGATGGCGGTAGCCTGGACTATTTTGAATTCCGTCCCGCTTTTTGAACTTTATACTGCGTGCAGTCGGTAAAATGATATATTACTTTAGCGAGAACACAAAATAAGTGAACCACAATTATGGATTCCGTCGTGGGGGACGACGTGACGCTCCCCGTTGACATCAACGGAAGGTAAAACAATCAACAAAAGCTAGCGGGCTAACGCTAGCTTGTATGAGCATTACTGTATGTTTTAGCTAATCTGAAAACAGTATTTTACATAGTTACCGTTGCTTGGGCCTGCCTATAAAACCAAAGCACTCGAGTTCTTTGTTTTAGACACATAACGATACTAAATGAAGTTCTTTAACAGTCGTCTGCGAATAGTGTATTTGCTTAGCTTTTATTACTGTAGGTTTAACAAGAAATGTCTGTTTTATATTTTGGGTGTAGCAATATTAGGCCATCTCCTATTTAGGGGATCATACGTACATGTAAAATTATGATATCATGTTGTAGTAGCCATCTGTAATATCGATTTGATTATGAAAATGTGGTGGGGAACTAACGGAAACGAACCAAAAACTAGTACATGGGGTAGATAATTGCTATATACACAGTCTTCCCACTTTAAGTTATTTGTGCGTCTGCAGGAGATCATATTGACATAGTCACTATTTGTAAAAATTCTAATCATATACCAGTGAACATCGAAGCCCACTAAATACGTACCTAGATTGTAGTAAGGGTGCGAGTTTCATTTAGCTGGAAAGAAAATACCAATAAAGGAAGTGTTGTGGGGGAGTTGATAAGCTGTGAACACTGGTCCAGAAAGGATGCTCTATACTGACCACCGCTTGTGGCACGGTTACGAATCATATTCAGCTGCTGCGACTGGCAGCATGGCGTGTTGAGCTGTCATGCAGAGAGTGAAAGAAAGCGGAAATTATAAGAAGCACTGTCAGACTGCATCAGCGGCGTCTCAGTCACGCTTTGCAAAAAATGAGGAGTTAACATTTTTATATTTATTTCCTTTCCTTTTTTCCCCGCGTGCTCTCCGTTATGTGGAGAAAGAGCGTGATTGTGGTAGGTGAAGCGTTCATCATTAGCTTTGCTGCACTGTGCTCTTCCTGGGTAGTGCTTAACAATAAAGCTAGTTTACAGCTTCTTTTTCATTCTTACAGAAAAGCTACTTTTAGCATCTCTGCCTTAATGCATTTAGTGTCCCCTTGTTAGTTTCCTTTTTAAGGACCTGGCCCTGCTTGTGTTTGGTGGAAAAGCTTTCATCCAGGTGGTATGCGTGCCTCAGTAATTCAAGATGTCAGCTGATATGTGTGCAGTGCATATTACTTGTTGGGTAATTCTGAAACCCGACTCACTTTAGTCTTTTAGTTTCGAAATTGTGACCTTGCTTGACTTAATGTTGTGGGGCGTTTTTTTGTTAGTTTTTTTTTTTTTTTTAAATAATTACTGTTAAGTGGTATTGTGAGCTTAGCCGCCTTCGTGTTTTTCAGTAGCAGCTGAACAAAGTGACAAAAAGAGGAAGTCACTGTTTACATGCTGTTACATTGTTTCCACTGGGTGCTGGAGGGGTTACTACAACTGAACCGTTGTCAAAACTCTGTCAAAAACACTCACAGGGGTCAGTGGTAATATGTCTTGGTTTCTTTATGGGAAGGTTTGATACGGGATGCTGTCCTTGGAAGTTGTTTTACGTGTTTATGGTTTTTACTTTGCACTGTTGCTGTAGAGTGCTTCCTTTGCATTTACACAGGAAGGGGTTTTTCTTGGCATGTGAAACCCCAGTGATGCAATACTTGTCAGCAGAGTTTTACCGACCTTCAGTGTGTTTGTGGAGGGATACTGTGTTCCTCTTATCCACGCACGTGAACGTCAGCAAGCAGTATTTGACTGCTTTGTTTTCTGGTTGCTGAATTGCATCAGCTGTGATTTGCTATTTTAAATAAATAATAATAATAATAATAACTATTTTCAGTTGATGCCTGATCTTCATTAAATCACTGTAATGTACCTCTTTATGTTTCTTCAAAACAAAGATGGGATAGAGCAATGTCATTGTGTTTGAGTGTGAAACTTTAGGAGCAATAAACAACCTATTTATAGCAGGGACATTCAGTCTCCAAAGAGTCACAGAAAGCCTGGAAAAGGACTCAACCTGGACAAAATGTTTTAATTTTATATTTGTCTGATTAGAGGCAGTGTATGCAATAATCTAACATGTCATTAAGTGGGTCTAAAACACATTCCAGTGTAGTTTTATGGTGGAATTGTAAGTCGACTCAGGGGAATTTAACAGAGAAGCTGTAGCGCTGTGTTTTTAAATGCAGAGAGGTTTTGGAGGAAGTTATTCACCGCTGAACTTCATGTTATTCCATGCAAAGGTCAGGGTGGAGGAACATGAACCCGGGCCCAGATAGTTCATGTTTCTGTTTATGCATGTGATAGTTACTTGTATGCCCGGTTGTGCTGTAGCGGTGCATTCCTGGTTCCAGATGTGTGTGTTGCTGGTGTTTGGTGTAGTGTACTGTGTCAGTGAGTGACGCCACCGTCCCATCACTGTGTGACGCTTAGCTGATCAGAGCCACAGTGCTCTGCTTGTGCACAAATGAAAGCCATCTCCATCCATTGGTTTCTCTGTCCTCCTGTCATTCTGTCTGTCTGAATATGAGAGCCAGGCTGCCGCTCGCACATGGTCTCTCTCTCTCACACACTGAAAGGCAGCTCTGCCATAGTGGATGTAAATAAGGCAGAGAGTCATTCTTAAGCTATTTATGGAGCATCCTTAGGGCTCAGTGGAACTGGCCAGCGTGAGTAATGTGTGAACACCATGAATTTGTGTTTTTCTGAAAACACATGACTCGGTGTCCGCTGTGTTTGCGAGCAGGTCCTGCTTCAGTTCTTCTTATTTATTTTTTAAATATGCGTTTTCTTTGTTAAATATGTTGGGGATGTGACAGTGATATTTAGTCATAGTGACTCGGCTGCACGAATAACAAATGATTGTGTCCCCAGCTGCAGGCTGCCTGACTCCATAGGTGCTGAAGAATTTTCTGCAGACAGCATGTCAGGTACAGTAAGATTCTCTTTTGTTCTCCCTCCTGTTCATTTTTCATGCTCAGGTGTGTTCCTCCCATGTGTATTAATTAATGCCACTGCTGAATCATTGCTGTCACCCACCCCATGGCTTTAGTTTTCAGAGCTGCAATGAGGGACTAGCTGGATGATGATGATGATAAGCTAATTTATACTTCTTTCTTCTTGATGTATGCCAAAAATATACAGAGAGTTAGATTTATACACAGAAGCCAGTAAATGGCTAATTTGTAGATATAGGTCATCGTCTGACCTATATTATGTCTGTTTTGCGGCGCTCAGACAGACACAAACAATCACACTGTTTTGACGACTGGATAAAACGACTATTCTTGTTAGCAAATGTTTTAATATCTGAAATAAAGTAAAATAAATTTTTTCAGCAGCATCTGCAGATTTTTAAACATAACAAGAGTTTTATAGATGAATGCATAGGTTTGGGCAGGCCTCTGTATTTAACTGATGTTTGAACTGAAGGTGCAGCTCTCAAAACAAACCACATTCCTGAAATGATAAGGTGCTGTTACCTTTTATTCACTTAAATGCTTAAAAATAGATAACAGCACTAACTCTGGCTTGTACAATATGTAAATAGCAGATATTGCAAATGGTTTTTGTAGCTAGTAAAGAAAGTTTTTTTTTTTTCTTCCTAGGCTCACTTTTGTGCATATAACCTTATGGACTGATGTTTTCATGCTCAGGTGATCGTGCAGTTAATCAAATTAGCATAAGCTTGTTCTATAATAATAGCAAAGTTTCAGATACATCATATCTTCTATAATGTTTTTTTTTAAGTTTGATTTGACTTTGGATGGTGTTTGCGTCCGGATTTTGCTAATACTTGGTGGATTCCTTTCTTCTCTCTGTCCGTGCAATCTTTCTGGTGTCAAAAGTGCTCCTCTTTTATGTAACCGTACTTTTAGTCATTATGCAGTCTTGGAACTCATCTGTCTGCTAACTTGGCCTTTGGGGACAGTGGCCAGTGTTTTGGGGCTTCCGCTATAGCCAAATATTTGGATAACAGATATCGAGTTTAAGCCTTCCTGTTCCCTGCCCCGATCATTGTTTACCAATGTAGAAAAACTGTAAATAATCTCATCAGAAAGCTAAATGACTGTGAGACAATAGCTGATAGTTTAGAGATAGCATTACATCCAGAATCCTACAGATTTATGTTTTCTTTTGTTCCTAAGCGTTAATAATTCTTTCTTGTTCCCTGTTGGTGCATCAACACCAGTAAAGCCAGTAAAGCGTGAACAGTGCAACTAAAGCTAAACCACTACACACTAAATATGCACTAATATTGGCTGAGCATTAATATCAGCCTTGTTGACTATACGAATTAAATGACTTTTGCCTTTGGCAGCAGCCAGTGTTTATCTGAAGGTCACATCAATTTTGTTCTGGCTCTGTGTTCAGAAATAGTCTACAAAAAAGCTGAAAGGCACAAAAGAAGTTTCCACTGAGTATATCTCTGTTACATGCATTTTGCAGCCAAACTGAAGTTTTCCTTGTCCTTTCTGCCCAGAAGGTTTTATTTTGTCAGAAAGCTTTTTTCCCTCCAGAGCTTTACTTGACTCACACAGTTTCCCTTAACTGCCATTTCTTAATGACAATTCAGACAGAGGAAATTGCATGTTGAAAGCACTTTGATATCTTTTTTTTAGCCTTCCCCTGCTCTGCAGACATCAATTAACTTTGTTTCACATCTCCATTCAGTTTTAGAGGACTCCATAGTTATTGAGTGTTTATCAAGTCTTGGAGCTACCCACAGCTTTCCTAATAACAAATCTTTTAAGGCCTATTAAATGAATGGAAGTTGGCTTGAGTAAACCGATACCAACAATGTCACAAGTAATATTTCATTTTGAGAAAAAAAAAAAACTCATGAAGTAAACAGTGCATTAATGTTTTAAGAAGACTCGTTTAATGTTTGTTTGCTGCAGTAGTTAGAAGGATATGCGTTTTTTGAAGAAGTCTTTAAGCAGTAATTATTTCTTGAAGAATGGCTGCAAAATCCAGTAAAATAGAGCCTGTCCTGAAGTATATTTTTGAATGAACTCCTGAAATTGTCAGAAGAATCAGGTTGGAACTAAACCAGACTGTGCATGTATGAAAACGGCTAATGGTTTTACCATAACAAACCCCACTATAGAGCTTCAGAGCTATGTTTTTATTGAATACGCTAGCATACTCTGAAGGCAACAAAGATCAAAATAATTTCTCTGAAATTTTGAAGTAATGTGAACATAAACAAGTAGGTAGCACTTTAAGTGTGATGTGTGACGGAGGCTTTCCTGTGAAGCAGCAGCAAACAATGAATCAGGAGTTTGTGTTGTGAAATTTGTTGTCCACTAGTGTTACACGATCAGCTGTAAGCTGTTTCAACTGGTCTAAACAGGGCCGCTCTCAGGGAGCTCGTCCACCTCTGATGCATGTGCAGTGAGAACTCCTTTTTATGTCTCTTATCTCTCCAACATAAACAGAGTGAGAATAAATGTGAAAGCAACAAGTATGACTTATTCTTGAATGCAGGAGAGATTCTTTGAGCTATGCAGCCTATACTTGCAGTTGTGACTCATTTTAGTAAAACTGCTTTCTTGTTGTTTTTACAGCTCCATCCTTCCCTGAAAAAATGTCCCCTGTTAAAGCTCTCACCATGAAGGACTATGAGAATGTGAGTGATTTCTGTCAACTTTCTGTTCTGTATGTTGCACATAGGTTATGTGGTGATACTGTCTTCTTGAAGTAATTTGTATATTTACAGCTTATTAACTAGTAGCTTCAGAGAATAAGCTGTTTGTATGAGGATAACAGATATCAACTTTTTCCCCCCTGCACAACAAACAGGATAATAACCTGATTCTCCATTCAGCCGAAAACTAAACCACATTGACCATTTAAGGAAATTTAGTGATGCAGTTTGTGTGCAGGAGGAGGAGGAGGAGGATTGAGGTGGGCTGAAGTCAATATTTCAGCATTTGATTGGAATGCTTGCTTGAAAATTTCGGGCCCATGTTGTCTGGCCTGCATGATTAGAGGTTTTTACAAAGGGGTTCAGAGTTCTGACTCCTCCCTTTGACAGTCCACCCAACCCCCATCACCAGATGTATGCTGCTCTGAGCCCGGAGCACAATGATGCACAGTCTACTTCACACACATAAGCATTTTAAAAATAACCATACACACACGACCCCTTTCCGCCATATAAACATGTTGGGCAGCTTTTCTTCATAAATGAAGTGCTCATATTTCTTTGAGCCAAATTCTTTCTTCCAGCTTTGTTTTCTTTGCATTTAAAATAAATCAAGGAAATGAATCAAATTAAATTGCGGCTAGATGAAGGTTAGAAGACTACAAGTGTATCAGTTTTTCAACTGCCTAATTGCATATTTATGTTCTGTGTTTTACCCTGATCTCCAGCAAATCACAGCTCTGAAGAAAGAGAACTTTAACCTGAAGCTGCGCATTTACTTCATGGAGGAGCGTATGCAGCAGAAATGTGACGACTCCACTGAGGACATATTCAGAACGGTGTTGTATTTATTTTAGTGTTACAAAATGTGCATTACTCTGAATGTCTTACATTTGTTTGACGCCACTCCCTGCAAAGCTTCATGTGACTCAGTGTTTCCCCTTAAGTACGAAGTGAGATCACAACATGAGCAACAGCAGCTGGGTTTTATTCAGCCAGCATCTTGCATTCATGACCTTGGAACAGCTGTCTTGCCTTTTTTCAATTATCATTATGGTGGCAACTTTGTTTAAGTGAGCACATTTAGCCCAAAGTGTCATTTAAAAATGTAATCTTTAAGAGTGAGTTCCCCCTGCCTTGTTTTTGTGCGTTTATGTTTGAGATTACTCCAGATGGGAGGTTTTTAATAAAATTCTGTCTGTTTATAGAATATCGAGCTGAAGGTGGAGTTGGAGTCTATGAAGAGAGAGCTCGCAGAGAAACAAGAGTTACTCGTGTCTGCATCGTACGTGTCATTCTGTTAATTCGGTTTTTGCTAGTCACACATGGCCAGTGTTAATTTTGACACTATGATTTTGATTTAGTTTTAGTCTTTTCACTGAAATGTCACTTAGTTTTAGTTATAATTTAGATCACTGCTGATTGGATCACTTCCCAACTCGTCCCGCCTTTTTACACAACTTAATTATTTCTGATTGGATCTCGCATCTCTTTGATAATTTACCTGGTTTGTATTTTTTTGACAAAAGTGTCAATACTTTTGTTAGCGAAATAGTTGTCGCCCTGTTTTTGTCTGAAGAAAAAAAAAATTGATGAAAGTTATTGGTCAACAAAATTAACACTGGTTCAGATGTACATTAATGGCAGGACAAAGTAACGAGAGCCCAAACTTATTCTTGTATGTGACTGCTCATCAGTAAAGCGTTGGAGAGTCTGGCTGGCCGAGAATCGGGAGAACCACAGCGTGTGAAAGAGCAAGCCCAGAGGGAGATGGACGCACTCAGAGACGCATTTAGCAAGAGGGTAGCTGACCTAGAACAGGTAAGTGACATTATAGCACTAATTTTCAAATACTTATTTGCCACCGTTAATAAAATGCTTTACTATAATCCCTGGGAGCAGTCATTTTTATCCTTAATAAAGTACTGTTTCTTGCTCTAAAAAATCCTTATATTGCAGTTCACTGTGTATATTTTGTTTGGTTCAATGCTCATATTACCATATAGTGTCTGTTGTCAGCTTCACTTGTTTTGGTGATAACTGTGTTCTTATTTGTGTTTTTTGGTGTTTTTGCATCATGCCAGTGTTTACGAACAGCAGAGGAAGAGATTGAAAAGATGGCCGCCATCGCTGAGCAGGAGAAACTTAAGAATATAAACATGGAGAAGCAGCTTCAAGCCCTGGGTCCACCCAGCACTTTAACCACTGGTCTAGTCCCCAGCCCCGTCCAAGACCTGCAGCAGGCTCTGCAGGAGAAAGACAAGTAGGGACAAATAAAATAAATTATTTATTAAAATAAATGCAGACTGTGTGTGTGTGTGTGTGTTTGAATATGTTTGTGTATGTATAGAAAAAATATATTTTTGGAGAAAGACCTAAGCATTTTCAACATTTTCTACCCATCCCAGTATCATTGAGCAGCTGAAGATCACTTTAAAGAACCAGGAAGCTGTGATCCATCAGAGAAACAGCAGAGACCAGCAGACAGACGCTCCATCGGCCGATAGCATTAAACAGCTATCTGCTCTTATAGCCGACAAAGATCAAGAGCTTAAGGTGTGAAGCTTACATGTTCATAAAGATGTGAAATATAAGAGGTTTCTCTCTGTGACACCTCAGATTTCGGTTGCTTGCGCATATATTCAGTTTTAGTCATTTACAGCAATAATAGTATACCCAAATACTTTGAAATATTTTTACTTAATTTCTGCACTGCTTTCAATATGAAGCAAAATTTAAGAGAACTCTTGACTGTTTTCCAGGCACTGAGGGACGAGCTTGATAGAGAGAGAGATCAAACACAGCCAGATCATCAGGTTGGTGCTATTTTGATACAGTCCCTGTAAAACTTTAAACTACCTTAATCTACTGCGCAATGGCACAGATTGCTGGTTAGCTACTATCTTTTTTTTTTCTTCTTTTTTTTGACTGTTTCTTAAACTCTTTTAGAGCTTTTGTTCTTCTTCCCATGCTTCCTGGTGTAATGGTTAACACATTTGCCTTACACACCAAAAATCCCCACTTTGAGACATGCCTCAGGGTGGTCACAAAATGTTGTATTACTAGCACTGGTTCCAAGCCTGAATAAACAGGAGGGTTGCATTAGGAAGGGTATCTGCCTGTGCCAGATCAAAACATGCACATCCATTCGTTGTGGTAACCCCTCGGAAAATTAGAGAGCTGCCAAAAGTACCTTTTTTCTGTACGTGTTCCTGCAATTGTTATTTTACTTTGTTGTAATAGACACACACAAATCTTTTATGTTTAACAGTCATTTCATGTATCAGATCATTTAAGCTCACAGAACCTTTTCTCTGCATATGCTGCCGGTTTTATATTTGAAAAATGTAAAACGTGTGATATGTTAAATATCAAATGTATATTTTATCCAGTTAGAAGCAATGATTTCATAGAGAGAATGTATCTCATTTAAAGTGTTGTGCAGGCTGCTGTGTTGCTGACGTTTAAAATAGAAAGCTGTTATCTGGGCAGTGTCCATGGTTCCTCTTTAGGCCTTTGGCGTAAGACTCGGGCCATAGGGTTAAGGCCGGATTAGTTTGCTGTCTGAAGACGATTCCTCCAAAGGGTTGTTTTTGGCTTTCTTTCTTTAGTAAGTGGAAAAAAGGTGTCGGCAAGAGGTGTTCATGACAAAGCTGTGGCTAAACAGTTGAATGTGCTTCATTCTTTGTAAGGGATTTTGCAACACTGGGAAAACACATGTTTATCGGAGATGCTTGACAGATTTTTGCAAGATAAAGATGTAATAGAATATTTCAAAGTAATGGTCACCAGAAAGCACTCTGTAATCTTAAAGCAGATTCTTCCATGTACTGCCAGGAAGGATCAGCTCTATCAGAGTGATTGGCTGATGTCATCACTCACTGCTTGATGCCAGCTTTTGTGCCTGATGCCTTTTTTAAGGTATTTGGGAGAGTGTTTTCTAAGGATGGTCTGGCATAGGCCCTAACACAGATCACTGCAGCAGTCCTAGAGGATTTGTTGATTTGATTGCATGCATGAAGGAGAGTGCAATAGAGGCGGGAGTGGGGATTATTGAGGCTTAGGGCTTACAGTGCTTTGCTCTCAGTCTTTCTCCTCTGTTATACTCTTGCTGGTGTATTGAGAGAACATGATAGATGGCTCTGTCTGGCGAGCTGATGGCCATTAAGTCACTAGACAGTTGGTGTGTCAGTGACCGATTTCTTGGACTCAGTTTAAGTGGGCGAGTGTGGAAGATTTAAGGTGCCATGAGGGATCCATGTCGCATATGCGGTGTCCGTTTAGTGGGAAGCCAGTGTCGCTGGATTTTCAGCTCATCGGGAAAGAGGAAGCTACAAGTCATCCTGTCCCATGTGCTGGGGAGAGAGGTGACTCGTGACGGGCATGGAGAGTTCCTCTGTGGAAAATGTGTGTTCCGGTTGGAGAAGGTTGTGCAGTTTGATATTAACATTGGCAAACTGCAGGAGGAACATGGCAATCAGATCCAGAAGCTGCAAGCAGAGAAGGAACACCTTATCCAGTGCATCGTGCACATCTTCAACAAAAACAACCCAGAGGGCAGTGAGAGGGAAAATCCAAGCTCCAAGGCTTTGCTCAGTTCCTCTGGGGTTCACAGCCCTGATGATGAAGCTGCATGTCAGGTGGCTCGTGAAGGACTGCAGTTTCGGGAAAGTGGTTATGTGGAGAATCGCATGAGAAGGTGTGTGAGTCTGGATAGGATTGTTAGTAAAGTGGCATTCCCTGGACGTTTGAGCTCAAGGAGCAGCAGGCTGGGATCAGGGGCGGGGCTGGACGGCACTATGAGAGGTTTTGGGCTCCGGGGCACACGCCACCGTTCTCAAAGCATGTACCTCGACCTGATTCAACGTAAGGGAACCTTGGCTAGACCCGGATTCAGCGGCCGCTCCGCATCACTGCAGTCACTGAATCGAGAGCTTTCCTCAGACAACCCGACAGACCCTCCGCTCAAACGAAAACTGAGAGCAGCCAGGGTGTTTTTTGCAAGTTATGGGGCCACTGATGACTCGGGAGGAAAGGCTCAGGCCAGAGCACTGCTCCAAAGATCCCCAAGTCAACCTTCAGTGATCTCTGACCTGATTCAGGTCCTGCGCTGCATCTCAAAGCAGCAGGTGTCTGCTCCAGCAGGATGTCACATCCCTGTCCTGAAGAGGATAAATGCTGGCTCTGTCAGCACCCGAGCCAAGCGCAAACATAGAGAGGCAGATCTGAAGTCTCTGCATGACCTTTCAGAGGAATTTGATGATGAATACACTCCTGTCAGAGTGAAGGTAGTTCATTTCAGTAACCCCACCTAGGCAAACCACTGTAGCACTAATGATCTGTGCCAGGCAGCTTTGTTGATAAACATACTTCTCTAATTAATTTCTCCTGTTCTGTTGTTTGCGTGTTCTCTTGCTGAGAAGAAGAGTGACATTAATGAGTTGGAGTCGATCAATAAGCTGCTGACGGAGGAGCTGAACCTGGTTAAAAGCACCAATGAGATTCTGGCAAAAACCCTGGAAGATTCCCAGAATCAGAACAAGGTAATTCACATGTTCCTCTATTAAATATTCCTAAATTGTATTGGTCTGTTACTCTGTATGAAATCACTAACTGCTTCATGTGAACAGACCCTGTCAGTGAAGTTGGAGGAGAAGGAGAATGAACTAAACTCAGAGAAAAAAAATGCTTTAAAGCGAGATAAAACCATCCAGGGACTCACTCAGGTCCTCAGAGAAAAGGAAAAAGAGGTAAGAGTCCATTTATTACTTATATTGTATCTCTTCTCTGTATTATGCAAAGTTTCAAGCCCGACCTATCTGTCTTTGTATTGCAGATTGCTGAGCTGTGTCATGACATTGAGGACAGAGATGATGCTTTAGCCAAAGCTAGAGATGCAGCACATAAAGCCCAACTGCAGAAATACCAGGTATGTTATATACACCTTTCATATAGAATCAAACTTTATACAAAGACATTCATCATAATGGTGTTACCACAATGTGTCCCTTGCTCTGTATGTGCCTTAAACAGATAGAAGTCCTTTTTTTTTTTTTTCCCTCCTTCAGGGAGCAGAGGAACACCAAAACCTATTAATGGAAAAGCAAACAGAGTTGGCCCAACTACAGGGGGAACACCACACCAAGGTGCTTGAAGGCCAAAAACTGCAGCGAGCACTGGATAGGAAGGATCAAGAGCTGGCTGACTTACAGCAGGCAAAGGATCAGCTTGAGGTGGAACTGGAGGACCTGCAACAACAGAAGAAGAAAGGAGACAAAGCGCTGAATGTAAGACAGCAGGAGGACAGGGACTGTAGCTTTTATTACAATATGCACAACAAAAGGACCACGCATTCTAAATCGTCTTTTATCGTTTTGTTGTTGTTTTTTGATTGACTTTCGTGTGACATTATTATCATTTCCTCCATCAGGATTTAAACAATCAGCTCAAAAAGCTGAGTGGGGAGATTGGGGAAAGGGAGAGTGCTCTGGAGCAGCAGTACCAAGAGCTGCTGGACCAAACCAAAAGAAAGCTGCAGGCCCATGAGGTCACCATCCAGCGTCTCACATCCACCTTGGCTGATAAAGAGCAGCAGCTACAGGTGACACATCATCACTAAACATATGCAGACAGACTTTAGTTCAAAAGATAAAAAATGATTTGCTTCCTTTTGGAGTTTTTGGGCATCAACACATTTATCACCACTAAGACAGTGAGCTCCAACGTTGCATTGTGAAAAGGAGACAGCAGAGTACCCTTTTAACTCATTCCCCTCAAAAAGCAAAGTAGAAGAAGAAAAAAGGAAAAATATTTTATGTACGTTATTTACATTAAGTATGTGCAAATGTTGAATATTAGCTCACTGTCGCTGTTTTGCTGCTCTCCTCTGTTTTCTGTGTCTCTTCTCCTTCAAAGAGCTACCACACATGATAAAACACAAGCATAGGAGAGCAGTAGGCTAGCAGTAAAGGCTGTCAGCTGGCTTATAAGCATGTCATGATAACAATCAGAGCCAAAGAGAAGGTGCTCAAAAGTGACGTCCAGCTCTTCTGTGTGTGGTGTATTTAGTAACATTGTTTTTATGTGTTTGTCAGGAGTACATAAACATGGTCAGAGACTTTGAGCAGAGCAAAAGTCCAGGAGGCAATGACAGTATTATCTCCAAACTGCGGCAAAGGTTAAAGGAAAAGGAGAAGGATTTGGAGGTGGGTATTCCTTCAGTGCAATTTTTAACCACTGTGACTTTGACTGGTTTCTGACATGTTTGGTTGTTTCTCTATCAGCAAGCACTTGATGAGAAATTTGCTGCTATTGAAGAAAAAGACAACGAGATTCACCACCTGCAGCTGTCGCTTAGGGAAAAAGAAAGAGACCTAGAAAGACTCAACAACTTGCTGTCTCATAATGAAGAAACCATTAATGTAAGTATCTGGAACTGGGATCTTTTTTGTTGATTGATAATCATAGTTGTGATAAAGTGTTATGCATATGCCTGCCTACTTCTCTCTCTGCAGAATTTTGACAGTCTGATTAAGGAGAAGGATGCAGAGCTGCAGCATCTTGCAAATACCCTAAAGAACCTACAAAGAGCCAAGCAAGATGTGGAGGACAACCTGAACAGATCACTGAGGGAAAAGGACTCCATTATCAGCCAGCTGCAGCTCTCCCTGGAGGGAAAGACAAAGGATATGGAGGTTGGCTGACAAATAGTCACTCATTAAGGCCAAAGTCCTTATAGTTTGTATTATTCTGGTTTATTTCATTTGTGCATCAATGCTTATTTTTTCCCCCCTCTGTCTGTAGCAAATGGCTGAATCATTGCTGAACCAGTCACAGAGCCATGCACGTGATCTGGCTGAACAGATGGGCCAAAGGTTAAAGATCACAGAAGCCATGCTGGCTGAGGCTGTCAAGGCCAGGGGAAGACTGGTTGCTGATAATGAGAGTGCTGTAGAAAGCCTGTTGGCTACAATTAGCAGCAAAGACCAACTTCTGAAGGTTAGCATATATGACAACAGAGAAACTTTGTAGCAACAGCAGAGCATGACAGCGTGTGCACAAACAACACTAACACTATTAACTTTGACTCTTTGTCGTCTCCAGGAGTCTGCAGAGCACTACAATCGCATGTTGTCTGAGCGCACTCAGGAGATTCAGGAGCTGAAGAAGCAGCTGTCTGATAGGCAGCAGGAGCTTGCCACTGCTGAGAAGCAAAGCTCCTCAACAGCCCAGGAGAGTTATTTAGAGACCGCACAGCTCAAAGCCCTGCTTGCTGAAAAAGACAGCCTCATTAACGTAAGATCCTGTGGGATACAACACAGCCATTCAGCTATAAAATGTGTGGAAATCAAAACTCTCAAAGACAATAACACATTCTGCCCCCCAATTCTGTGCCCTGTCTTGAAAATGTTTAAGATAGCACATTCAAATTTGTACAGGTGACAACTTGATATCTTTTATATATTGGCAGAAGCTTCTTCAGCGTGGTCAGGAGAGAGACCAATTTCTGGCAGAGATGAGGCAGAAAGCAGAGCCAGATCAAGTGTTGGAGCTCAGACAAACTATTCACATCATGCAAGAGAAGTTGGACGAGAGGGAAGGTAAGGGATTTAGACCTGTAACACCCTCACATGGGTTATTTAAAGGTAGACTGCATGTTGGTGCTACGGTTGATTTTGTTTTGTCTGTGCTGAAGCTGAGCTGTCCAGGAGGAACAGCGGGGATAACCAGGAAAACAATCCACTTTCCAAGAAAACAGTGGTCGTCCTGAAGAAGGAGCTTGCACAGAAAACTGAAGCGTTGAACAAAGCAATGAAAAGGGAAAATGAACTGAAGGTCAGTGAGTTAGAAGCATTTAAGTAATCCATTATAGGATACGGTTCTTAAAAGTGTTAATCATAATACCCTACATCCCAATTTCTAGATTTCATTGGCCGAGCTTCAGTCAGCGCTATCTGAGCTGGAGGGTCACAGTGAAGGTCAGGCTGCTAATATTGAGTCCCTCACTGCAACTCTAAAGACCAAGGATGAGATTATCAGCGTAAGGATTCCACACAGTGTCAAAGTTATGTCACCAAGTGAAGGAGCTTTTCTTCTGATGTTTAACTTTTGACTTTGAGCAGGTTCTCCAGCAGCGCCTCAGTCAGAGGGGCCACACGCGGTCTGATCATACCCAGGATCACGTCATTGTCTGTGGAATGGAGAGCTCCCTGCCTGTGCTTCCTCAGAGAGAGAGTACCATGATCGGTGGAAACAGCCAGCAGGAAGTAAAGATGACCTGCTTTTAAAAATATTTAAAAAAAAAACATTATAATCTTGATGCTTTGTCTTTTAAGATTTTTCTCTTCTGTCCTCAGGCCTTGCCCAACCTCACAGCTTTGCAACATGAGCACGATGCTCTGAACAGAGCCCTGAGAGCTGAACAACAGCTCTATTCCAGCCTGGTAAAGACTGTGAAGGAGCAGGACAGGTAGTTATGTGCAACAGTTGCTTTAATGCAGACAGGAGAAAAAAATGCTTTGCGCTAACAGACTTTTTGATGATTTGCAGTGCCCAGCGTCTCCATGCTCTACAGCTGGAGCTGACGGCAGTGCAGCTTCTCAGGCAGCAGCTAGAAGAGAGTATCAAAACTAATGAGGAGTTAAGGGGTGACTTGGAGAGAGAGATACACAGAGCCAAACTCGGAGAAGGTGCAGTTCAAACACACTTGGTTGCAGATGAGGATGGTGACTGAATGAGAGAAAAATAAATAAAGAAATTAGAAAGGAGGGAATGAGAAAAGAAGTGCTTGTTATCTTTTATTGTGGTTTAAAAGGTAGAAAAGGTAACTCATCATTAAAGGAAACGCTAAAACCCCGGTCATCTTTATTTAATATGTTTTACTCCTCCTGCCACTTTTTGTTGTGTTCTTCTTCAGCACGCACACTCGGTCCCTCCACTTTTCATCTTTGTGTGCTTTCTGTCTTTTCTGCTCTCATCGTCACCCACTTATCTGCATGTTTTTGTCTATAACATATTCACTCCCCTTTTCACTGTCTCTCAGTAAATTATTGATTTCACACCTGTCTGTTCTGTCTGTCCTTCATAAAAAATAAATAAAGGCCTGTCTTCTCTGTCTCTCACTTTCAACATGCTGCTTGTTTGTTTTTGTTTTGTCCCTGTGCTTCTTGATTGCATCACAGTAGCACTCTTCTGGTTATTAATCCAACCCATCCAACCATCTGTCACATGAATAAATTTAAAAGCATGATTGTGCCATTTTAAAATTATTTAATAGAGGATACTAATGTGCAGAGGACCACATTAAAAGAACAGCTCTCTGGAAATGGACCCTAATCCAAAAAGTCTTGCATCTATTCTCCTTTTATGTCATGCAGTTAATGTAATTCAGCACCGTTTGTCCTCCAGACTTGTTGTGGCATTAATAAACAGCCTTATAACAGATTAAAAGTGTCACTCTGCACTGAGGTCTAAGCCAAATAACTTAGACCATCCAGTTGTCGTGTGCGCTCAGTCGACCACACACGTGCATGCTCCTCCTCACACCCCTGCCTGCAGAGAGCCAGGTGTAAAAATAGGTCAGCTGTAAGTAACGGGGACGCGGCTCACATTCACATTGACTTGCAAGATAGACGTAGCAGGATAATTGTCACTGATTACATTCCCACACTTAATGGTTTGGTTATATAACCAACCATTATGATTTGTGTGCATATGATACATGTTTACAAACTTATGAAAAAGCACAATAATAATCATACTTTGATTGTGTATATTGTGGGGGTGCATTTTAGCTTCTCTACATATATTTTGCATATCTGACTTGGATTTATTGGCAAGCCTAACTGCACAATGTAAAGCCACCATTTTTGTTTTTCGTCTACCATTTCAATAGTTTTGCGAGATCTCGCAAAAGTTCCAAAGCGCTGCATCCTTCGGAGGCCGCATTTGTAGACCGGTTACGTCACAGATCGGGTGTATCCTTCATTCCCAGAATTCATAGCGCGGCCCAGCAAATTCCAGTTTCCAACAATGGCGGCAGCTACTTCATTTTAATATTACTCTTATTACTGTTTTTGGGTCACACAAACTTTTAACATATTTTCATGCGAGAATGTAGCTGTGTAAACTTCAAATATCTGCTCGGGTTATCAAGACATCACATATTTGCAAACGTGCCCCGAACGTTTTCGGAGGCATCTGTTACCCACCACCTTGATCGCTGATCGGGTCGTCAAGTTCGACTAGAGCCGGCGAAAATAGCGGACTCCCCGTACATCTACCCCCGCAGTCCGCGATCGAGCTGATGGGTAACCAACATCTCCAAAAACGTTCGGGGCACGTTTGCAAATATATGATGTCCTGAGTAAATCGGTTTGTTTTCACTCAGCTGAA